>JAPJBO010000357.1:0-213315 GCA_030068145.1 Diplonema papillatum
TTTGATCCAGTTTTTTTTGATCCAGTTTTTTTGGCCATATTGATCCAGTTTTTTTTGATCTAGTTTTTATTGATCCAGTTTTTTTTGATCCAGGTATACCCACCAGGAAAAAACTGGATCAAAGTTTGATCCAGGTATACCCACCTGAAAAAAACTGGATCAACTTTCCTGGTCAAAAAACTGGATCAATAAAAACTGGATCAAAAAGTTGATCCAGTTTTTTTGGCCATATTGATCCAGTTTTTATTGATCCAGATTGGGTTGATCCAGACCCGCCCAAATCTTTTCCAAGAATTGCAAGGGTGAGATGAGAATGGTCTTCACGATGTCTGCAAGCTCCTTCTTCCTCTCTTCCTTGTTTGCACATGTTGCCTTGATCGACAAGCTCACCGCCTTTCCGAGGGCATCCCCAAGAACAGAACAGCCCCCAACGCAGCTGCCACACCTGCAAGACCATGTTGGCCAACCAGCTGAACTTGTTGTTGTTGACAGCTTCCACTTAGTCAGCTTTCGCTTGCAACCAGTGCACTTCACTGACATTGGAAGCACTTGGTATGCCATGAGTGTCTCTATTACACTTTCAGCTCCCTCTGAGGCCACCTTCAGAAGCTCCAATTCAGGCTTTGCGAGCCGGGCTGAGCGAATCACTCCTGAATACAACAGTTTTCGGTCACCCCCACGCGTACCAGTCAGCCATCTTCTTTGTTTTCCTTTCTGGAGGTGTGCTTGTTCCGCCATGTTTGCTCTGTTTTTTTTTCTTCACCTGCAATTGCAATTGTGTTTTGTGTTTGCCTCATCTTGTTGCACAGTGGGACATAGATCAGAATGAAAGGGTGCTGAAAGGGACCAGAGAGGAAAACAATCTAATCTGGAAGCTAGGGAGAAGGAAGATTACCCAACATGGAGCAGGTGTCCACATCCTGTGTGATAGGCTGCCACGTTTTTTTTGCAAATAGAAAATTTTGGCATGCCCCAGTGCAAAAAACTCGGAATTTCTCCGAAATTTTTTTTTTCTGTGAAAAAAATTGACCCAAATTTTTTGAAATTTTTGACCCAAAAATTTTGAGGGGCACGGGCTGCCTAACATGCAGGGTCCAAACCTTGTGTCTTTTTAAAACGCTCCTGCGGGGCCGATGGAGCCCTAAAAAAAAATTTGGAAAAAAAAAAAATTGCTCAACTTCCTCAAAAATTACTGCAGAGTTTGTTCCAAAATTTTAAAATTCAAAAAACCCATTTTTTTTCTGGAAATAAAATTTTGGCCATTTCCAAAAAGACACAAGGTTGGCAGGTCTCTACCCCGGCGAATCTTTACTCCGGCATTTTTAGTGTTTTGCCTTGGGTGGATCTCTACTCCGTCGGACCTTTACTCCGCCGACCTTGACTCCGCCGACCTTGACTCCGCCGACCTTGACTCCGCCGATCTTGACTCCGCCGACCTTGACTCCGCCGACCTTGACTCCGCGGGGTAAAGATCGCTAAAATCTTGGGCAAACTTTTGAATCTCTATCCTGCAGAGTAAAGGTCTGGAAAACTTGGTTCGAAAAAGGGAAGAGATTTGGGTTCAAAGTTTTGGTTCTGAAATTTTTCAGAAAAAAATTCAAGAAAATTTCTAAGAAAATTTTTCAAAAAAATTCCTGAAAAATGTTCTGAAAATTTTTGAAAAAAAATCTCGGAAAATTCCCGAGTTTTTTGCACTGGGGCATGCCAAAATTTTCTATTTGGTTAAAAAAACGCGGCAGCCTTTCAGGAGACAGTCTGTCAGTTTCTGAAGTCAGTCACTTGTTCAGTTCATTCTTTTCATTTCCTGTTCTACAGTTCAATCCTGGCACCGTTCCCGATGGCGTCATACTCTGACGCCATCGGTACCTTTTTTGATTCATTTCACCTGTATGACGCCATCGGTACCTTTTTTGATTCATTCATTCTCCGTACGCCATCAGTACCTTTTTTGATTCACATATTCTCGTACGCCATCGGTACCTTTTTTGGACCTTTTGAATCATGACGCCATCAGTACCTTTTTTGATTCATTTCACCTGTATGACGCCATCAGTACCTTTTTTCGACATAGGGGGGGTCATATGGAGGTCATATGGGGGTCATATAGGGGTCATATAGGGGTCATATAGGGGTCATATCATGCAGGGTCAAAACCTTGTGTCTTTTTAAAACGCTCCCGCAGGGCCGATGGAGCCCAAAAAAAAATTTTGGAAAAAAAAAAATTTGCTCAACTTCCTCAAAAAATACTGCAGAGTTTGTTCCAAACTTTTAAAATTCAAAAAACCCATTTTTTTTCCGGAAATTTTTTTTTGGCCATTTCCAAAAAGACACAAGGTTTTGACCCTGCATGATATGGGGGTCATATGGGGGTCATATAGGGGTCATATAGGGGTCATATGGGGGTCATATAGGGGTCATATGGGGGTCATATAGGGGTCATATAGGGGTCATATGGGGGTCATATAGGGGTCACGCTCCTTCGGAGCGTGTTTACTTCCCCAACCCGGGCCTATCGGCCCGGGTTGGGGAAGAAAAAACGGAAAATTTTTCAAAAAACGCGCTTAAACACCCCAAAAACCTCGAAAAAACTACTTTTCTCTCACTCTGAGAAGTTTTTTTCACTGGCAGTGGGCAAAAAACCAATTTTACCCACTGTGTTTTTTTCACTAGTGAAAAAAAAATTTTTTTTTTTCACTAGTGAAAAAAAACACCCAGTTTTTTTTTCACTAGTGAAAAAAAAACTTTTTTTCTTCACTAGTGAAAAAAAAATTTTTTTTTCACTGGTGCCAATTTTTTTTTTCCCCCATTTTTTTGGCTGAAAGTGGTCAAGAACAGGTCAAAAGTGCAGTAGTATGCAGTTTTGGCTACCCCGGCTAAATCATGCTGAACCACGCCCCCCCCCACCCAAACACACTACCAAACCAGCACTATCTGGTGGTGTGGCAAACCTGGCACCTGCCAGTTCAAAAAACTTCCATTGTGAGAGAAAAAAAGTCTCTCACTGGTCAAATGTGGTCGGAAATTGGGGAAAAATCCCCAATTTTATTAAGAGAGATCGATCAGATTGTTCGCAGTCGATTTCAGCGTGTGAGGTCCCTATTTCAGTTCATTTACGTTTCGTTTGCAACACTCACAGTTCGTCTGCTTAGGAGCACTTGATTTCAGTGTATGGAAGACCCATTTCAGCTTGTTCATGATTCGTTTGCAACACTAAACAGCCGTCTGCCTTGGAACAGTCGCAATTGCGTGTGCAAAGTCGGATTGGGTGGTTGCGCCTTCGGCGCTTTAATCTTTTATTAAGAGAGATCGATCAGATTGTTCGCAGTCGATTTCAGCGTATGGGTCCCTATTTCAGTTCATTTACGTTTCGTTTGCAACACTCACAGTTCGTCTGCTTAGGAGCACTTGATTTCAGTGTATGGAAGACCCATTTCAGCTTGTTCATGATTCGTTTGCAACACTAAACAGCCGTCTGCCTTGGAACAGTCGCAATTGCGTGTGCAAAGTCGGATTGGGTGGTTGCGCCTTCGGCGCTTTAATCTTTTATTAAGAGAGATCGATCAGATTGTTCGCAGTCGATTTCAGCGTATGAGGTCCCTATTTCAGTTCATTTACGTTTCGTTTGCAACACTCACAGTTCGTCTGCTTAGGAGCACTTGATTTCAGTGTGTGGAAGACCCATTTCAGCTTGTTCATGATTCGTTTGCAACACTAAACAGCCGTCTGCCTTAGAACAGTCGCAATTGCGTGTGCAAAGTCGGATTGGGTGGTTGCGCCTTCGGCGCCTTAATCTTTTATTAAGAGAGATCGATCAGATTGTTCGCAGTCGATTTCAGCGTATGAGGTCCCTATTTCAGTTCATTTACGTTTCGTTTGCAACACTCACAGTTCGTCTGCTTAGGAGCACTTGATTTCAGTGTGTGGAAGACCCATTTCAGCTTGTTCATGATTCGTTTGCAACACTAAACAGCCGTCTGCCTTAGAACAGTCGCAATTGCGTGTGCAAAGTCGGATTGGGTGGTTGCGCCTTCGGCGCTTTAATCTTTTATTAAGAGAGATCGATCAGATTGTTCGCAGTCGATTTCAGCGTATGAGGTCCCTATTTCAGTTCATTTACGTTTCGTTTGCAACACTCACAGTTCGTCTGCTTAGGAGCACTTGATTTCAGTGTGTGGAAGACCCATTTCAGCTTGTTCATGATTCGTTTGCAACACTAAACAGCCGTCTGCCTTGGAACAGTCGCAATTGCGTGTGCAAAGTTGGATTGGGTGGTTGCGCCTTCGGCGCCTTAATCTTTTATTAAGAGAGATCGATCAGATAGTTCGCAGTCGATTTCAGCGTGTGAGGTCCCTATTTCAGTTCATTTACGTTTCGTTTGCAACACTCACAGTTCGTCTGTTTAGGAGCACTTGATTTCAGTGTGTGGAAGACCCATTTCAGTGTGCTCGTGATTCGTTTGCAACACTAAACAGCCGTCTGCCTTGGAACAGACCCCTATATGACCCCTATATGACCCCCATATGACCCCTATATGACCCCCATATGACCCCTATATGACCCCTATATGACCCCCATATGACCCCCATATGACCCCTATATGACCCCCATATGACCCCCATATGACCCCCATATGACCCCCATATGACCCCTATATGACCCCTATATGACCCCCATATGACCCCCATATGACCCCTATATGACCCCTATATGACCCCTATATGACCCCCATATGACCCCTATATGACCCCTATATGACCCCCATATGACCCCTATATGACCCCCATATGACCCCTATATGACCCCTATATGACCCCTATATGACCCCTATATGACCCCCATATGACCCCCATATGACCCCCATATGACCCCTATATGACCCCTATATGACCCCCATATGACCCCTATATGACCCCCATATGACCCCCATATGACCCCCATATGACCCCCATATGACCCCCATATGACCCCTATATGACCCCCATATGACCCCCATATGACCCCCATATGACCCCCATATGACCCCCATATGACCCCTATATGACCCCTATATGACCCCCATATGACCCCCATATGACCCCCATATGACCCCCATATATGACCCCTATATGACCCCTATATGACCCCCATATGACCCCATATGACCCCCATATGACCCCTATATGACCCCCATATGACCCCCATATGACCCCTATATGACCCCTATATGACCCCCATATGACCTCCATATGACCCCCATATGACCCCCATATGACCCCTATATGACCCCTATATGACCCCTATATGACCCCCATATGACCCCTATATGACCCCTATATGACCCCTATATGACCCCTATATGACCCCATATGACCCCCATATGACCCCCATATGACCCCCATATGACCCCCATATGACCCCCATATGACCCCTATATTACCCCTATATGACCCCCATATGACCCCCATATGACCCCTATATGACCCCCATATGACCCCCATATGACCCCATATGACCCCCATATGACCCCCATATGACCCCTATATGACCCCTCATATGACCCCCATATGACCCCCATATGACCCCCATATGACCCCTATATGACCCCCATATGACCCCTATATGACCCCTATATGACCCCTATATGACCCCTATATGACCCCCATATGACCCCCATATGACCCCCATATGACCCCTATATGACCCCTATATGACCCCCATATGACCCCCATATGACCCCCATATGACCCCCATATGACCCCTATATGACCCCCATATGACCCCCATATGACCCCCATATGACCCCCATATGACCCCCATATGACCCCCATATGACCCCCATATGACCCCCATATGACCCCCATATGACCCCCATATGACCCCCATATGACCCCTATATGACCCCTATATGACCCCCATATGACCCCTATATGACCCCCATATGACCCCCATATGACCCCTATATGACCCCCATATGACCTCCATATGACCCCCATATGACCCCCATATGACCCCTATATGACCCCTATATGACCCCTATATGACCCCCATATGACCCCCATATGACCCCCATATGACCCCTATATGACCCCCATATGACCCCCATATGACCCCTATATGACCCCTATATGACCCCCATATGACCCCCATATGACCCCCATATGACCCCCATATGACCCCCATATGACCCCTATATGACCCCCATATGACCCCCATATGACCCCCATATGACCCCTATATGACCCCCATATGACCCCCATATGACCCCATATGACCCCCATATGACCCCTATATGACCCCCATATGACCCCCATATGACCCCCATATGACCCCTATATGACCCCCATATGACCCCTATATGACCCCTATATGACCCCTATATGACCTCCATATGACCCCCATATGACCCCATATGACCCCTATATGACCCCCATATGACCCCCATATGACCCCTATATGACCCCTATATGACCCCCATATGACCCCCATATGACCCCTATATGACCCCCATATGACCCCCATATGACCCCTATATGACCCCTATATGACCCCTATATGACCCCCATATGACCCCCATATGACCCCCATATGACCCCCATATGACCCCTATATGACCCCCATATGACCCCCATATGACCCCTATATGACCCCTATACAGTGCAGGCGGTAATTATGTCGTTTTTAATTATGTCGGATTTGGTCGGGCGAAAAAAATAAAAACGACATAATTAAAGTCGACAAAATTAACTCCGACAACACATGGTCATGTTTCCAGCTAAACACATCACCAACCTCCACTCCAGGATAACCCTGAAATCGAGGCCAACACCGGCAAAAAAGAAGAATGGATCGCTTCACCGAACCACCTGACATCAAAGCTGCAAAGACCCACGCCAACGAAGTGACGAAAGCAACAAAGACCCGTTCAACACTTGCCCCAGATGACATCAAAGCACTCACCGACATGGCACGACAAACATCGGCTGCTCAAGCAGCCCGGCGCTGGAACGGCCTCCATCCGGACAACAAGGTGGGTGAACGTGTTGTCCAGCGCTGGAAGAAGTTCTGGGAAGAGCACCGCCGCTACTTTCAACCAGAGACACGTGGGCCGAAACACATACTCCTAGCAGAAGAACAACGGATCCTGGGTCGGGTCTTCGACACCATTCGTCGGACAGGTGCTCCGATCTCAGCTTACATCTTTGCTTGTGTTGCCCGGGGTGTTGTTGGACGTAGTCGGCCAATGCTGGTTTCACAGGACCGAGTGCTGCTCTTCAGCGTGTCATGGGCCAAGGCGGAGATGGCACGAATGGGAATCCGCGTTCGCAAGGCCACAACGGACCGCACCGTCTCTGCAAAACAGATCAGGGATGATGGTGCACTGTTCTACAAAGAACTGTCGCAAACTGACGTGGGCTGTAAAGCCCTCCTGTTCAACATGGACGAATTCTTCGTGCATTTGGACAACAGCAACCAGCAGTGGACGTGGGAACGCGTTAAAAGAGGTGAGAAGAAAAACATCGCGGTGGCGAGCAACAAGATGGGATTCACCTGCTCTGTCTTGAGCTCCGCCGACGGCCAGATTCACCTGATGCAGCTGATCTGGCAAGGAAAGACCACTGCTGTTCATGCCGTTCCAGAAGGCCAGCCTCACGCCAAAATCATGCAGCAACATTCCGAACGATCCCACTTCCAATGCCAGGCAACGTTCGCGGAATGGTTGAGCGAGTTCAAAATCGTAGTGGCTCGCATCCGCGTCGAACACAGTTTACCAACAACACACAAGGCCGTCCTGATCCTCGACGCTGCGACGCAGCATGTTACTGAAGAGGTGGGCTTGGCTTGTGAGAACATCTCAATTGTTCAGATCCCCAAGAAGCAGACTCACTGCTTTCAGCCGGCCGATATGTTCATCATATCATGCATCAAGCAGAAGGCCAAGAAGGCTTGGGGTGCACACATCGAAGAGCTATTCACCACCAGCGACGCAGGTGATGCGACCAAGCAACTGCTCGACGGAAGGCTGAAGGTTCGTCGTGACCGTAAATACCGTTACCTTGCCGAAGCCATCGATACAACCTCGGCAGAGGTTGTCGTGAAGTCGTGGACAGCTGCGGGTATTCTGCGGGCTGTGTTCAACGAGCCGCCTCCGGAATCCACTACAATCCTCTACGACCAGTACTGCGAACTGGCGAACCTCGAAGAAGATGCTGAAGTCCCTGTGGACGGTCAGAAAGCAACTGACGAACCACAACTCGTTGTGCCTTCCCAGCCCGAAGAGCATGCAGCAGAGACCATTCCCACCCAACCTCAGAGTACGAGAAAACGTGCCAGACCATCTGGGGGCGACGAAGCAGGTCGTTTTGTACTGGTAAGATCTTTCGGTCGTCCCAAGCGAATTTGTCCGACACGAGATGAGATCGTTGCAGCGCACCGAGGGAGGCTAAGCTGCTCGAAGGTAAAGCCGCAAGGTCTCTTGGCCATGTGGACACATCCACGAAGGTCTCTTGCAAACATCGACTAGGTCCGGGTTTACCATGCAGGGTCAGAACCTTGGGTCTTTTTAAAACGCTCCCGCGGGGCCGATGACCCCCAAAAAAAAAATTTGGAAAAAAAAAAAATTGCTCAACTTCCTCGAAAATTTCTGCAGAGTTTGTTCCAAAATTTTAAAATTCAAAAACCCCATTTTTTTTTCCAGAATTTTTTTTTTGGCCATTTCCAAAAAGACACAAGGTTTTGACCCTGCATGTTACTTGTTGCCTTGCTTCCTTTTTCTTTCATCAATATCAGATTTATTTCTTCGACGCGTTTTCCCTTGTTCGTGGTGCAACATCTGCCTTGGAGCGAGTCGGCAGGACGCGGAGTACTGTACCACACCGTCTGGAAGTAGCCTCGCTCAGGCCCACCCAGGAAAAATGTAATTAAGTACAAAATGCAGGAAAAATGGGCCCGACAAAATTAAAAACGACATAATTAAAATGTACTCGAATTAAAGCCGCACTAATTACGAGCTAGACTGTATGACCCCTATATGACCCCCATATGACCCCTATATGACCCCCATATGACCCCATATGACCCCCATATGACCCCCATATGACCCCCATATGACCCCCATATGACCCCTATATGACCCCCATATGACCCCCATATGACCCCCATATGACCCCTATATGACCCCTATATGACCCCTATATCAGTGTGGGCCCTGTGCCGGCACGCGGCACACTCCCGGCACAGTGTGCCGCGTGCCGCTGTGCCGGCACAGCGGCACAATCGGCACAACGAGCCGTCATAGCAAAATGGTACCAAAATTATACCACCTCGATACCATGAACACAGCTAAAAGTGGAAGTCGACACATCATGAAGATCCAGTTTTCACAATTTTCAGTTTTTTTTTCGGGGGACCCCCCCCCCCCCCCCAAATTTGGGGGTGGGGGGTGCCCCACCAGGTAGCACTGTGCTGCAATCGTGGGTGTTATTGGAGCACAAGTAGGTTCCGCCCAAGAGGCCATCACCAACATTGCAAACCACTGAGCAGAGCGACCTCGACAAGAAGTTCCCGCTCCAGTACAAGATGTCCCACGAGTAGCTACCAGTAGCCACCGGTAGCCACCGGTAGCCACTAGCAGCCACGAGTAGCCACCATTAGTCACCAGCAGCCACGAGTAGCTACCAGCAGCCACCAGGAGCCACCAGAAGCCACCGGCAGTAGTCACCAGCAGCCACTCGCAGCCACGAGTAGCCACCTGTAGTCACCAGCAGCCGCGAGTAGCCACGAGTAGCTACCAGTAGCCACCGGTAGCCACCAGTAGCCACACGCAGCCACCGGCAGTAGCCACCAGGAGCCACTAGCAGCCACGAGTAGCCACCAGTAGTCACCAGCAGCCACGAGTAGCTACCAGCAGCCACCAGGAGCCACCAGAAGCCACCGGCAGCCGCCAGTAGCCACCGGCAGTAGTCACCAGCAGCCAGCAGCCACGAGCAGCCACCAGTAGTCACCAGCAGCCGCGAGTAGCCACGAGTAGCTACCAGTAGCCACCGGTAGCCACACGCAGCCACCGGCAGTAGCCACCAGGAGCCACCGGTAGCCACTAGCAGCCATCAGTAGTCACCAGCAGTCACGAGTAGCCACACGCAGCCACCGGCAGTAGCCACCAGGAGCCACTAGCAGCCACGAGTAGCCACCAGTAGTCACCAGCAGCCGCGAGTAGCCACGAGTAGCTACCAATAGCCACGGTGACTTCTGGTGGCTACGCGTGGCTACCGGTGGCTACTACTGGTGCCGACCGGTTGGTGCCGGTGGCTCCTGGTGCCAACTGGTAGCTACTCGTGGCTACTCGCGGCTGCTGGTGGCTACCAGTGACTGCTGGTGGCTAGTGGTGGCTGCCGGTGGCTACTGCTGGTTGCTGCTGGTGGCTGCCGGTGCCTACTCGTGGCTACTGGTTGCTGCTGGTGGCCACTGGTGGCTCCTGGTAGCTACTCGTGGCTCCTGGTGACTAATGCTGGCTACTCGTGGCTGCTAGTGGCTACCAGTGGCTACCGGTGGCTCCTGGTGGCTACTGCCGGTGGCTGCGTGTGGCTACTGGTGGCTACCGGTGGCTACTGGTAGCTACTCGTGGCTACTCGCGGCTGCTGGTGACTACTGGTGACTACTGGTGACTACTGGTGGCTACTCGTGGCTGCTAGTGGCTGCTGGTGACTACTGCCGGTGGCTACTGGTGGCTGCCGGTGGCTCCTGGTGGCTCCTGGTGGCTCCTGGTGGCTGCTGGTGACTAATGGTGGCTACTCGTGGCTGCTAGTGGCTACTGGTGGCTCCTGGTGGCTACTGCCGGTGGCTGCGTGTGGCTACTGGTGGCTACCGGTGGCTACCGGTGGCTACTGGTAGCTACTCGTGGCTACTCGCGGCTGCTGGTGACTACTGGCTGGTGGCTACTCGTGGCTGCTGGTGACTACTGGTGGCTGCTAGTGGCTACCGGTGGCTCCTGGTGGCTACTGCCGGTGGCTGCGTGTGGCTACTGGTGGCTACCGGTAGCTACTCGTGGCTACTGGCTGGTGGCTACTCGTGGCTGCTAGTGGCTCCTGGTGGCTACTGCTGGTGGCTACTGGTGGCTCCTGGTGGCTACTGCCGGTGGCTGCGTGTGGCTACTGGTGGCTACCGGTAGCTACTCGTGGCTACTGGCTGGTGGCTACTCGTGGCTGCCGGTGGCTCCAACAACACCCACGATTGCAGAGGCACTCGTGCTACCTGGTGGGGCACCCCCCCACCCCCAAATTTGGGGGGGGGGGGGGTCCCCCCCAAAAAAAACTGAAAATTGTGAAAACTGGATCTTCATGATGTGTCGACTTCCACTTTTAGCTATGTTCATGGTATCGAGGTGGTATAATTTTGGTACCATTTTGCTATGACGGCTCGTTGTGCCGGTGTGCCGAAAATCGTGCCGGCACAGGTGCCCGGCACGTTTTTTTCGGCACAATCGGCACAGTCGGCACAGGGCCCACACTGCCTATATGACCCCCATATGACCCCTATATGACCCCTATATGACCCCCATATGACCCCTATATGACCCCCATATGACCCCCATATGACCCCCATATGACCCCTATATGACCCCTATATGACCCCCATATGACCCCCATATGACCCCCATATGACCCCCATATGACCCCCATATGACCCCTATATGACCCCTATATGACCCCCATATGACCCCCATATGACCCCCATATGACCCCTATATGACCCCCATATGACCCCATATGACCCCCATATGACCCCTATATGACCCCCATATGACCCCCATATGACCCCTATATGACCCCTATATGACCCCCATATGACCTCCATATGACCCCCATATGACCCCCATATGACCCCTATATGACCCCTATATGACCCCTATATGACCCCCATATGACCCCATATGACCCCTATATGACCCCCATATGACCCCATATGACCCCTATATGACCCCTATATGACCCCCATATGACCCCCATATGACCCCCATATGACCCCCATATGACCCCTATATGACCCCTATATGACCCCCATATGACCCCCATATGACCCCCATATGACCCCCATATGACCCCTATATGACCCCCATATGACCCCTATATGACCCCTATATGACCCCCATATGACCCCCATATGACCCCTATATGACCCCCATATGACCCCCATATGACCCCCATATGACCCCCATATGACCCCTATATGACCCCCATATGACCCCCATATGACCCCCATATGACCCCCATATGACCCCTATATGACCCCTATATGACCCCCATATGACCCCTATATGACCCCTATATGACCCCCATATGACCCCCATATGACCCCCATATGACCCCTATATGACCCCCATATGACCCCTATATGACCCCCATATGACCCCCATATGACCCCCATATGACCCCTATATGACCCCTATATGACCCCCATATGACCCCCATATGACCCCCATATGACCCCCATATGACCCCCATATGACCCCCATATGACCCCTATATGACCCCTATATGACCCCCATATGACCCCCATATGACCCCTATATGACCCCTATATGACCCCCATATGACCCCCATATGACCCCTATATGACCCCTATATGACCCCCATATGACCCCCATATGACCCCTATATGACCCCTATATGACCCCCATATGACCCTCCATATGACCCCCATATGACCCCTATATGACCCCTATATGACCCCCATATGACCCCCATATGACCCCATATGACCCCCATATGACCCCCATATGACCCCTATATGACCCCATATGACCCCTATATGACCCCTATATGACCCCTATATGACCCCCATATGACCCCTATATGACCCCATATGACCCCCATATGACCCCTATATGACCCCTATATGACCCCGATATGACCCCCATATGACCCCCATATGACCCCCATATGACCCCCATATGATGACCCCTATATGACCCCTATATGACCCCCATATGACCCCTATATGACCCCCATATGACCCCCATATGACCCCCATATGACCCCCATATGACCCCCATATGACCCCTATATGACCCCTATATGACCCCCATATGACCCCCATATGACCCCCATATGACCCCCATATGACCCCCATATGACCCCTATATGACCCCTATATGACCCCCATATGACCTCCATATGACCCCCATATGACCCCTATATGACCCCTATATGACCCCCATATGACCTCCATATGACCCCCATATGACCCCCATATGACCCCCATATGACCCCTATATGACCCCTATATGACCCCCATATGACCCCCATATGACCCCTATATGACCCCCATATGACCCCCATATGACCCCTATATGACCCCTCATATGACCCCCATATGACCCCTATATGACCCCTATATGACCCCCATATGACCCCCATATGACCCCTATATGACCCCCATATGACCCCTATATGACCTCCATATGACCCCCCCTATGTCGAAAAAAGGTACTGATGGCGTCATACAGGTGAAATGAATCAAAAAAGGTACTGATGGCGTCATGATTCAAAAGGTCCAAAAAAGGTACCGATGGCGTACGAGAATATGTGAATCAAAAAAGGTACCGATGGCGTACGGAGAATGAATGAATCAAAAAAGGTACCGATGGCGTCATACAGGTGAAATGAATCAAAAAAGGTACCGATGGCGTCAGAGTATGACGCCATCGGGAACGGTGCCTCAATCCTTTCCATTCATTTCAACTTTTTTTGTTCCCTCTACAATGTTCATCCTTTCCCTTCAGGTTTTGAGTACCACAGGCCTGACAATCACCAGTGCAAGACCACCAGTGAAAGACAAGATGTGCGTTCATGAACTCTCAAACTCAACAGGAAAAAGGAAGAATATACATTATGGCAGGCAACATCCAGCAACATGTTCAAAGAGGGAAGGGTCGTTGGATGGAAGGTGTACAGAAGGAGGAGAGAGAAAAACTTCACTACTGTGGATCTGCTCACTTGAAGAGAAGAGCAAAGCCAGAGTTGTCACTCCTGCAAGTTGCTCTGCTTGGATTGGATGGCGTTGTGAGTGTGATGCAAGGATACGGTCTGCTCCCAGAGACAGTGAAGTGTGGGTGTGGGACTATTACAAGTGAGTGGATATGTGGCGCAAATGGGTGGCCTTGCTGGGCTTGCACATCTAAAACATGCAAACGTTCAACTGACGGCAGCACAGTCTTCTGTGAAGCAATGAGACGTGAGACAGGTGGCACAGCTCTGGATGGCCACACAGGCATCAGCCCCATTCAGTTCATGAACAAAGTGATGGGGTTTAGTTTTGGCATCTGTCACCGTGCTCAAGATGCAAATAGTCCACTGTCATCTACTTCCCATGCCAGATACAACAAGTTTGTCAGCCAAGTCACACTGAAAGGCTTGAAGTTCTTTGAACTAAGAGACCTCCCTCTCGGAGGACCAAACCACTGCATCGAGATCGATGAATTCTCAGTTGGTTTGAAGAAGAGAGGTGCTGGCATAACTCAAGAGTTTTGCTATGTTCGATTTGTTGGTGTTGTTGACCGCAACACAAATGGGAGCATCATCCGTGAGCTTCCTGAAAAATGGCAGCACGCTGTGCGACCAGGGGAGACTGTTGAGCTCCCATCTGGCTGTGGTCAATTCACAAATGCCAAGACCCACGTTGTTGTACCCCCCCCACCTCCCATCAGCAACGAGGAACTTGATGCCTTGTTGAATGAAACAGGTCTCATTCAGCTTGGTACCCCCGAAGAGCCCCTCTTCATTTCAACAGACGGGGCTGCTGCATACAAATCGCGCTTCAACCCGATCAAGCCAACATTTTTCTGGCGTGATGTCCCAAATGGGCGTGAGTGTGTTCGCTATGCCTGGGTGAATCACGGAGCTCAGCAATTCACCCAATATGTTGCATCCTGGGTGAGAAGAGTAGAAACATCGTCTGCTGCAGCTTTTGGGATGGACATGGGTCTTGTTCTTGAAACAGACATTGTTGCTGCTGTGCAGGCAGGAAACATTGATGGAGCTACAGCATTGATTGATCACTACCATTTGAAGGGCTGGACTGCAGGAACTCAGGCTGCTGATGGATTGTGGGGGAGATTGAAGCTTGCTATGAAAAGTAAAGGTGCACGAACAGGCAAAAAGGTGGAACAAACACTACTTGAACACTGGAGAACTCGCAATACTAGCCAGGATATATTTCATGTCTCTATGATATCAGTTGGAGAAGTGATGAAGCTGCAATACAACCAGATGCCTGAAACTTCAGATGGCTCTGGTCCTCTTGTTGCACCTGCTGCACCTGTTGTTGAGGCTCCACTTGTGGCACCTGCTCTTGATGTACCACCTGCACCTGTTGCACCCCTTGTTGAACTTGCTATTGAACCTGCTCTTGTTGTTCCTGTACCTGTTGCACCTGTTGCTGCCCCCCCTGTTGCACCCCTTGTTGAACTTGCTGTTGAACCTGCTCTTGTTGCTGCTCCACCTGTTGCATCAGAATCACCTGCACCGCACCATGGGCTTGAGCAATATGATGCTTGGCACTCTGAATCGCCTTCCTTTGAACTTTCAGAGTCTTCTGCAGAACCTGAGCATCGTTGTCCTGCTTTGTTTTCCCAGGTTGAAACAATTGTACACCCACTTGCAGCCTCAGACACTGTTGCAGTTTCACAGATCCGTCAGGAAGTAAGAGCATACAAGGCTGCTCAGCCTCTCCAGCTTTCCTTTGGGAAGCGATCACCAGAATCACCAGTTGTGATTAATGTTCCAAAGCGAAGAAGACTTCCACTCAGAAGAAGAAGCTCGTCTGAGTAGCTCCATTTTTTTTTTACCTCATTTTGTGAGAGCTACACTTCAGTTGCTCTCTGTGCTGCTCAGCACACTTCGTGATTACATTCCCTTCTCTGTTTGTGAGAGCCATGCTCTCCTGTGCTGTTCAGCACATTGTTTGCACAATGCATTGTTCTCCGTTTTCCTCTTCATTCTGTGCCATTATGCGCTATGGGGGGAGGGTGGGGTGGGTGGGGGACAAAACCTGACCTGCACCTCCTCGTGGTGTCCCCTGGAAACGTGATGTATGTCACGGCCAACGCAGGCAGTATTTTTCAACCGAACCAAACCAAATTTTGAACCCAAAAATTTTGACCCAAAATTTTTGACCCAAAATTTTGACCCAAATTTTTTGACCCAAATTTTTACCCAAAATTTTTGACCCAAAATTTTGACCCAAATTTTTTGACCCAAAATTTTTGACCCAAATTTTTGACCCAAAATTTTTGACCCAAAATTTCGACCCAAAAATTTTGACCCAAAATTTTTGACCCAAAATTTTGGACCCAAATTTTTTGACCCAAAATTTTTGACCCAAAATTTTTGACCCAAATTTTTGACCCAAAATTTCGACCCAAAATTTTGACCCAAATTTTTTGACCCAAAATTTTTGACCCAAAATTTCGACCCAAAAATTTTGACCCAAAATTTTTGACCCAAAATTTTGACCCAAATTTTTTGACCCAAAATTTTTGACCCAAAATTTTGACCCAAATTTTTTGACCCAAAATTTTTGACCCAAATTTTTGACCCGAAATTTTTGACCCAAAATTTTTGACCCAAAATTTTTGACCCAAAAATTTTGACCCAAAATTTTGACCCAAATTTTTGACCCAAAAATTTTGACCCAAAATTTTGAACCCAAATTTTTGGGTCAAAAATCAATTTGCCTTGGGTGGATCTTTACTCCGTCGACCTTTACTCCGCCGACCTTGACTCCGCCGACCTTGACTCCGCCGACCTTGACTCCGCCGATCTTCACCAATCTCTACCCCGGCGGAGTAGAGATTCGCCGGGGTAGAGACCTGCCACAAGGTTCTGACCCTGCATGCTAAATTTTCACGAACTGTCCAGTTTCAGATCCGCTTTGGAGAGGACGCGCCATATAACACGCAGCGACGAGGGGTACTCATTTTGTGTGGCGCCCTCTTCCGTGTGCAATCACGCGGGAAGGAAACATCAGACATGCCCGAAAAACGTCAGAACATCCTGGCCGCAAGGGTTTTTTAACGTCTAAGGCTCTCCCCGTCTGGGAGGGTGGGAGGGACTTCAAAAAATGTTTCTGACCTGCGGGTCAAGAAAAAAGACGTCGCAAACCACAGGAAAAGGGAAAAAGAGGTGTGTACGGGTGGTTACCTGATTTGTGGCAGGATAATAAAACCTTCCGGAAAAAGTCTTCGTGTTTTTCCTCTCGATTTTATTTCCCTTCACTGTGTTTGCGACGCAGCGGTCGAAGGTGAGCGCCGGGACCCGTGGATTCACACAGGCCACCTTGCTCCAGGGAGGGGCACGGGCTGCCTAAATTTTCACGAACTGTCCAGTTTCAGATCCGCTTCGGAGAGGACGCGCCATATAACACGCAGCGACGAGGGGTACTCATTTTGCGTGGCGCCCTCTTCCGTGTGCAATCACGCGGAAGGAAACATCAGACATATTAAGAAAAAACGATAAGCAGCTCCCCCCCGGCGGGAGTCTAAAGTCCCCAAAGTCTAAAGTAGGACTTTAGACTTTGAGATTCTGAACCCAAAATTGCTTGGGCCAAAGTCTAAAGTCTACTTTAGACTTTGGCCCAAGCAATTTTGGGTTCAGAATCTCAAAGTCTAAAGTCCCAAAGTCTAAAGTCCTACTTTAGACCTTGGCTACTTTAGACTTTGAGATTTTGAACCCAAGATTGCTTGGGCCAAAGTCTAAAGTAGACTTTAGACTTTGGCCCAAGCAATTTTGGGTTCAAAAATTTGGGTCAAATTTTTTGAGTCAAAAATTTGGGTCGAAAATTTTGTCAAAAATTTTGGTCAAAATTTTTGGTCAAAAATTCTGGGTCAAAAATTTTGGTCAAAATTTTTGGGTCAAAATTTTTGGGTCAAAATTTTTGGGTCAAAATTTTTGGTCAAAATTTTTGGTGCAAGGTGGCCTGTGTGAATCCACGGGTCCCGGCGCTCGCCTTGCGCCCTACACAAAATCCCAAGAACTTGCCTCTTGCTATTTTTTTCTCTGACCATTCGAACGCTTCGACCGCTGCGTCGCAAACACAGTGAAGGGAAATAAAATGGAAAATTTTCGGATTTTTTTTTTTTGGCCTGAAAATATTTCGGGTCACAATCCCAAAAAAGGTAGAGATAAGGGCGCAACCCTCAAAAAAGGTTGAGATAAGGGAACAACCCCGAGATAAGGGAACAAGCCAAAAACGGGCCAAAAAGGTAGAGATAAGGGCGCATCTCAAAAAGGTCGAGATAAGGGCGCAACCCAAAAACAGGCCAAAAAGGTCGAGATAAGGGCGCAACCCAGAAATGGGCAAAAAAGGTATCGATAAGGTCTCATGAGACGGTATCGGGACCGCCGCCTCCATCGGCCCCGCGGGAGCGTTTTAAAAAGACACAAGGTTTTGACCCTGAATGTTATTCCAGCTGGTGAGAGTCAGGACGGCATTGTGAGAGACCCAGAAGCACCAAACATGCCATCTAACCTAATGCAGCTGCTGGCACAGCCTGGAATGCGTGAGCAGGTGCTGTCACAACCAGGAGTACGTGAGTTGCTGATGCAAGGTCTGCAGGAGCCGCAGAATGAGCCTGGCCATGATCTCGTTGAGCCAAAACAAGAACAAGAAAAAGAAGACACTGATGATGAGGAAAACCCATTTCTTTCAAGTGACAGTGAGGCAGAAGCACCTCAAACCAGCCTGCCAAGTGTCCCAGTTTTTCACACAGCTGAACAGAGGGTTGTGTACAACCCTGAGCATGAAAACCCTCCTCGCAGAAGGCTGCAACTTATCATGCAGGGTCAGAACCTTGTGTCTTTTTGAAACGCTCCTGCAGGGCCGATGGACCCCAAAAAAAAAAATTGGCAAAAAAAAATTTTGCTCAACTTCCGCAAAAATTACTGCTGAGTTTGTTCCAAAATTTTAAAATTCAAAAGTCCCATTTTTGATTCATTTCACCTGTATGACGCCATCGGTACCTTTTTTGATTCATTCATTCTCCGTACGCCATCAGTACCTTTTTTGATTCACATATTCTCGTACGCCATCGGTACCTTTTTTGGACCTTTTGAATCATGGCGCCATCAGTACCTTTTTTGATTCATTTCACCTGTATGACGCCATCAGTACCTTTTTTCGACATAGGGGGGGTCATATGGAGGTCATATGGGGGTCATATAGGGGTCATATAGGGGAAAAACGGGCCAAAAAGGTAGAGATAAGGGCGCATCTCAAAAAGGTCGAGATAAGGGCGCAACCCAAAAACAGGCCAAAAAGGTCGAGATAAGGGCGCAACCCAGAAATGGGCAAAAAAGGTATCGATAAGGTCTCATGAGACGGTATCGGGACCGCCGCCTCCATCGGCCCCGCGGGAGCGTTTTAAAAAGACACAAGGTTTTGACCCTGAATGTTATTCCAGCTGGTGAGAGTCAGGACGGCATTGTGAGAGACCCAGAAGCACCAAACATGCCATCTAACCTAATGCAGCTGCTGGCACAGCCTGGAATGCGTGAGCAGGTGCTGTCACAACCAGGAGTACGTGAGTTGCTGATGCAAGGTCTGCAGGAGCCGCAGAATGAGCCTGGCCATGATCTCGTTGAGCCAAAACAAGAACAAGAAAAAGAAGACACTGATGATGAGGAAAACCCATTTCTTTCAAGTGACAGTGAGGCAGAAGCACCTCAAACCAGCCTGCCAAGTGTCCCAGTTTTTCACACAGCTGAACAGAGGGTTGTGTACAACCCTGAGCATGAAAACCCTCCTCGCAGAAGGCTGCAACTTATCATGCAGGGTCAGAACCTTGTGTCTTTTTGAAACGCTCCTGCAGGGCCGATGGACCCCAAAAAAAAAAATTGGCAAAAAAAAATTTTGCTCAACTTCCGCAAAAATTACTGCTGAGTTTGTTCCAAAATTTTAAAATTCAAAAGTCCCATTTTTGATTCATTTCACCTGTATGACGCCATCGGTACCTTTTTTGATTCATTCATTCTCCGTACGCCATCAGTACCTTTTTTGATTCACATATTCTCGTACGCCATCGGTACCTTTTTTGGACCTTTTGAATCATGACGCCATCAGTACCTTTTTTGATTCATTTCACCTGTATGACGCCATCAGTACCTTTTTTCGACATAGGGGGGGTCATATGGAGGTCATATGGGGGTCATATAGGGGTCATATAGGGGTCATATAGGGGTCATATGGGGGTCATATAGGGGTCATATAGGGGTCATATGGGGGTCATATAGGGGTCATATAGGGGTCATATAGGGGTCATATGGGGGTCATATGGGGGTCATATGGGGGTCATATCATGCAGGGTCAAAACCTTGTGTCTTTTTAAATATTGTTTTTAAGTATTGTTTTTTTTATGGTTTTTTTTTCAGTATTATCGAATTTATGGTGCTCAGGAACACCTCCCAGATGGGATGGAAAAAGAGAGAAAGAGAGGAAAGAAAATAAAAGTGATCATTTGAAGATAACATGCAGGGTCAGAACCTTGTGTCTTTTTGGAAATGGCCAAAATTTTAGTTCCAGAAAAAAAAAGGTACCGATGGCGTCAGAGTATGACGCCATCGGGAACGGTGCCCCGATGGAGCCCTAAAAAAAATTTTGAAAAAAAAAAATTTTGCTCAACTTCCTCAAAAATTACTGCAGAGTTTGTTCCAAACTTTTAAAATTCAAAAACCCCAATTTTTTCCGGAAATTTTTTTTTTGCCTTTTTCAAAAAGACACAAGGTTTTGACCCTGCATGATAAGTCCTCGACACTCCACCTTTAAAAAAAAAAAAAAACGCGCCTTGTTGACTACCACCCTCTACCGAGGCTCTGGTGGTGAGGAAATGTCAACACTGTACAAGATCTCTGTATTTTACATTTTTAGCGCTTTTTCACTAAAAATGTAAAATACAGAGAGCTCTCTGTATTTTACATTCTAGAGCTCTCTGTATGTTACATTTTTAGCGTCTTCTTTGATAAAAATGTAAAATACAGAGAGCTCTCTGTATTTTACATTTTTAGCGTTTTTTTTGCTAAAAATGTAAAATACAGAGAGCCTCTCTGTATGTTACCATGCAGGGTCAAAACCTTGTGTCTTTTTGAAAATGGCAAAAAAAAAATTTCCGGAAAAAATTTGGGTTTTTTGAATTTTAAAAGTTTGGAACAAACTCTGCAGTAATTTTTGAGGAACTTGAGCAAAATTTTTTTTTTCCAAAAAATTTTTTAGGGCTCCATCGGCCCCGCAGGAGCGTTTTAAAAAGACACAAGGTTTTGACCCTGCATGTTACACATGCCTATCACCACTGTGTCGGAGTATCATTAGTCTTCAAAGTAAGCAAGCTTCCTTTTCCAACAATAGAGGCGTGTTTAAAAAGAAAAAGCCCTCACTTCTTTCTTTTCCCCTTCTTCGGCTTGGGGAGCTCCTCCTCACTCCCTCCTTGGGGACCCCCGACCTCCTCGAGCACCGCCACCGACGCCTCCGACACTGCCTCCATGGCCGCTCGCACCCCTGCCAGCTGCACGGAGAACTCCGCGACTTTCGCCTCTAGAGACGACAGCCGCGCCACGGCTGTCGTCTCTAGCGACAAAAGTCGCGGTGCGAACGACGACACGTCTCCGCACAAGGACATCACCTGTGCGGCGATGGCCAAGCCCACCTCGTGGTGGGCTGGGTGAGGGGGGGTTGCAGGGCCGGGGGGCGCGGGGGCTCGGGGGGCACGCGGCGCGTGCCAACGGGGGGCGGCGGGGGCCGGGGTCTCCCAGTGGGGTGCTTCTCTTTCCCACGAAGGGCTGCGCCGGCGGCGCTTCGGCGCTTCGGCGCTTCGGCGGGGCTTCTTTCGCACGGAAGAAGAGTCGCAATCCTGCGACTCCTCTTCCGTGCTAACCCCAGCAGACGCTACTGTATCAATATATATATTTTTTTTTTTTTTTCGTTTTCTCCCTTCCGCTTCTGCCTGCTCCGTCTCGCTCGCTCGGCGGCCTTCTCCTTCTCCTTCTCCGCCTTCTCTTTCTCGGCCTTCTCCTTGTCAAGGAGGTCGGGCTTCTCCTTTTCCTGCTCTCCTCTCTCCGCGACACACGCCGCGACTTCGGCGGCGGCAGCTGCGGCCACGCGTTGGGCGGCCGCTAACCGCGCCGCGAGCGCGGTGGGTTGAGGTGGAGCGAGCGGCGGTGGAGGCCCGACGGCGGCGGCGAGCGGCAGCGGCGGCGCCTCTTGCCTCTCGGGACTCTGTTTTGTGTGTTTCAGTGTGTGTACGCGAGAAGATGTAACATGCAGGGTCAAAACCTTGTGTCTTTTTGAAAATGGCAAAAAAAAAATTCCGGAAAAAAATTGGGGTTTTTGAATTTTAAAATTTTGGAACAAACTCTGCAGTAATTTTTGAGGAAGTTGAGCAAATTTTTTTTTTTCCAAAAAAATTGTTAGGGCTCCATCGGCCCCGCGGGAGCGTTTTGAAAAGACACAAGGTTTTGACCCTGCATGGTAAACCGAAGAACCTAGCAGTACGGCAGCCTTAAGGGAGAGCTTAAAAAGGATCACACACTCGCTGTGGAGTAAGAAAAGAGGAAATACACACCTGCGCCTGGCCCAGTCGGTCCCGTCCTCCTCCCGGCCGCCCGTCTGTGGCTGCGCCATTTCTTTTTTGTGTTTTTTTTTTAGGGGGTCCAGGGAAAGCCTGCTACGGGAGCCAAGCTTCACGTGTTCGGCGGCACTGCAGAGCCACGGGCCTACGGATCAAGTGGCTACCGATTTCCCAAACTAAAGCATCAAGGCGTGGCGCAATCAGCCAAAAAAGCATCGACCACGGCCTGGAAGTGTGGCCGCACGCTTCGCGGGAGAGCGTGCAGCTCGACAGCACCGGCCAGCAGGCGGCACGAGAAGCACCCATACAGCATTCCGTCCCTGTGCACGAGAAGCACCCATACGGCATTCCGTCCCTATGTGGGTTCACCCTTCATCGTTGCAACCTGAGAGGAAGAAGGATGGACTGGTTTTTTTCGACATGTGGGCGCCTGGTACGTTTCACACTGGCCTGCATGTAGGTATGGTTTCCGCAGTTTTTCGGCTCATATTCAATGTACATGCGGAACGTGTGTCAAAATGTATCAATTGTTTCAATTTTTTTTTGGGCCCGGTTTTTGGCGGTTTTGGGGTCTGGTTTTCTAGTCACGATGTCACGTGTGACGGACCGTGACGTCACGCGTGACGGGTGTGACGTCACGCGTGACGGACCGTGACGGACCGTGACGTCACGCGTGACGGGTGTGACGTCACGCGTGACGGGTGTGACGTCACGCGTGACGGACCGTGACGTCACGCGTGACGGGTGTGACGTCACGCGTGACGGACCGTGACGTCACGCGTGACGGGTGTGACGTCACGCGTGACGGGTGTGACGTCACGCGTGACGGACCGTGACGTCACGCGTGACGGGTGTGACGTCACGCGTGACGGACCGTGACGTCACGCGTGACGGGTGTGACGTCACGCGTGACGGACCGTGACGTCACGCGTGACGGGTGTGACGTCACGCGTGACGGACCGTGACGTCACGCGTGACGGGTGTGACGTCACGCGTGACGGACCGTGACGTCACGCGTGACAGACCGTGACGTCACGCGTGACGGGTGTGACGTCACGCGTGACGTCACGCCCGTCACGCGTGACGGGCGTGACGTCACGTGTGACGGGTAGGACACGGGTGACACAAAATAGTTGTCGCGGAGAAGCCCCCCCCCAAGAACAATTCTCGGCGAAAAAAAAAATTGCTCAACTTTTTCACAAAGCACCACAGTATTTGTTCCAGATTTTTTTTGGAAAAAAAACCCAAATTTTTTTGGAAATTTTTTGGTGCCAAATTTTTTTCGAATGAAATCCTTAGTAAACCAAAAAGACACAAAGTTTTGACCCTGCATGGTAGAGAGGGAAAGGTCTCGCCAACGGGTTGTGCCCTCACCTTCCGTGCTGGGGAAATCCCCTGTCTCCCAACCGTACGAGAGCGGTAGGTTCCGGCCATACAGCGAAGTAAGACGTGCGCATCCGCCGAGGGCGGGCAGGCCGCCTGTCCCAGCCACCAAGCGCCATCAGCCGGACAGTAAGCGCCGCGGAGGGCAACAGCCGGAAGTCAAGAAGTGACTACCGCCGTCCAGACCGACCCCCCTTGTGAGGAACGAGGATTTTTCACGGACGCATCGGCACAAGCTTTGGTTACGATACGAAGAGATCCAACAAGGCGTAGCGGAAACAGAAGAGTTCACCTACAACCCCCTGCGAAAGCAGAAGGGTATTGCCCACGACTTCCGAGCTGAATCTTGGGAAGACCACGTTGCCCTCACGTCTCGCTTGAGGGAAAAGACGAATACGGCGAGCATCCTGGACCCCGACCTTCGCATTGCGATACGACAGTACGCATCGATGTCAACATCGGAAGCACAGAACTTCAGGACGGCAGCTCTTGCGTACTGGAGGGAACGGTCAATTGCAGTTAAACAGAGGCCCGACTGGTCATCCTACTACGACACGTCCCATCCTGCCCATGCTCTAGCCACACGCATCAACGTCCCTCTGGTCGAGGAACTACTGGAGGCGGTAGGTGCTGCACAAGAAGGCACAAAAAACGAGTTCGTGCATCGTTTAGGGTTCGGTTTCCCGGTAGTTGGTGCCCTGGCCGAAGAGGGCGTATTCGAGGTCAAACCCACCACCAAGACCGCCAAGAAGGATACAACGACAGAGACATCGCTGACGGAAAAATCGGACCCGAGAATAGAGAGACTCCGCCAAAGTTGCAAGGAGAGTGACGTTGATGAGATCCACTCGCAACTGATCGACGAAGTAGAAAAAGGCTGGCTCGAAGGTCCCTTCACAGTGAACGACCTGCCAATCGAACGGTTCATCCCGATACGACGGTTTATCGTCGTACAGGGAGAGAAACGCCGTGGCTGTGACGACGCACGGCCCACAGACACCGCGACGAGGATCCTGACGCCCATCTCGCTCATGGGTATCGACAACGCGGCGGCTACTGCAGTAGAGTTGGGGAAGGCTGGCATCGTCGACATTTCGCAGGCTGTACTCGACCAATCCGACACGTACAAGTCGTTGATTGTGGACCCGGACCAGCGGAAATACACTGTGATAGTCGCAATAAACCCAGTTAGCGGAGAATTGGATTGCTTCCTATCCAACGTGTTGTGCTTCGGCACAGAATCGGCGGTGGTGAATTACAACTGCCTCTCGAGAGTTGTTTTCACCCTGGCCAGAAGAATCCTGAGTTCCGTACGACTCGTATTCTCGCATATTCTCGTATTGGGGGGTCGCGGCCCCGATTCTCGTAAAATTCTCGCATATTCTCGCAATTCTCGCATGATTCTCGCATATTCTCGCACGTGCGAGAATATGCGAGAATGAGTACGGGACATGAGAAAGCGGCAGGAATCAACGTTTTAGGTGCGTTTCTCGGCCACTGGGCCTCCGAACTTCTCCAGCTGCTGCTTCCTCTGTGTATTGAACTTTCCATTCCTCCCCTGCCTTCACTGCCACAGTTCGTTTCGTCTGTTCGTGGATGCAGGCTTTCAAAGCTGTTTGTGAACTCGGAAACCGGATTTGCTTGTGCTTTTAAACCCCCCTCTCGCATATAATTTACATTTTTGGGGTCCAAAAAATGTAAATTATATACGGTATGTAAATTATACACGAGTTTGGGCCCCTATGTAAATAATACGCGAGATTCACTTCGTGGTGTATATAATTTACATTACGAGGCGCTTACACAGACCCCTTACAGGGCTAGAACACCGGCGGGGATGGCTGAACTAAAGGCACTGCAGACAGCAGCCTTGGAGGAGCTGCGTCTCCAGAATGAGGCAAGCGAGTTCGTTGTTGTCGGGTCCGAAAGTGGAAGCGAGTTCTCCGAGCTTGAAGACGATCCCGGGGCTGTAAGCACAGACGGGGGCTCCGACGGTGACGTGGCTTCGTTCGCCGGCGGAGACGACGACGGCACAGACGAGGAAGGTGAAGGCAAGGAAGACGAAGATGGGAATAAAGCTGAGGAGAGCGACTCTGGTGATGGGGACCCGGAGGAAGAGGGTGGTGCACCGCCTGCTGCAAAGAAGGTGAAGCTGGAACGTGGGGTTGCTAAGAGGGCGAACAGGAGAACAACATGCCTCGAGTCCAAGGGCAAGATTGTCCGGAAGTTCGACGAACTGGTGGTCGCAGTGGCGGAGAGGGAGGCGGCAAAGCCAGAGGCAACAAGGAAGAACCCGAATTCGCAGAGTCGTGAGGTGATGAGCTCGCTGCGGAGTTGGGCAAAGGAAAACGTGGACAACGGTGCCACAACCATCCACAACCGCAGCCAGGTTGAAAGCTTCCGGAAGGCTGTGACATCGTCCAGGGGTAGCGGCTCTCTACGCGTGAAGCGCAGAATGAGGCACAGGAAGACGCTCTTCCCGCTTGTTGAGGCATGCCTGAAGGTGTTTGTCGTAGAGAAGCGCAAAGACAATCGGAAAGTGACACTGCAGACGTTGAAGACGCAAGCGGAGGCTCTCCTCCAGGACGATGAGGTGTCTGCCCTCTGCAGGAACGTGAGGAGTGTCTCCACAACGTACCTGCGAAACTTCCTGAGCAGGAACCGCTTTCGAGTCAAAGTGGTGCAGAAGCAGACCCCCTTTACGCGGGATGACATCTGTGCGAAAGCACAGGTGTTCCACACACACCTCCACCACGTTCTCCCCCATGTCGACGGTGTCCTCAACATGGACGAAGTCCCGTGCTCCCTTTCGGGTAGCATGGGGAAAATCAAAACCGTCGCCGCCATTGGCGACAAGGATGTTCGTGTCAACCACGATGCCAATGCCAGCAAGAGGTCCGCAACGCTCCTTGCCTTTGCAGCAACAAAAAAAGGTGGCCCTGACTTTTCCCCATTCCACGTCCCACCCATTCTCATGCTCAAGGGCCAACCTCGCCGCGACTCCATTAAGCAGGAGAAGTACGACACCCGGGTCAAGGTCATTTGGACCCCGAAGGGCGTGGTGAACAGCGAGACAATGGTAAACCACGTCGTGCCTCACGTGAAGAAATGGTGTGAAAAGGCAGGTTGCGCGACTACATTGGTAATCCTGGATTGCGCAACGTCCCACCTCACCTCTGCTTCTCTCACCTCCTTTTTCAGCAGCCGTCTACCCGTTGCAGTCATACCGGCAGGAATGACGAGCTGGCTGCAATGGGTAGACGTGTTCTTTGCAGCGTCTTACCGCTCCCGTCATGCAAAGGCGTTTGAAGAACACAGCGAAAAGAAGCTCACCGCCAAGCAAAAAAGAAGCCTGCTTGCAAAGTTGGTAGCTGAGGCCACACTTAATGCCACAACAGGAGTGACTCAGGCTTTTGACCGCTTGGGATACCACGGCCCAACGCACCCTGAAACACGTATCAGAGGTATTGATCCCGGTTACACCTTCGTTGCCCCGCCCCCAGCTGACACGGAAGACCACAAGGAGAGACTGGAAAAGAAAATCAAGGAAGCGGAAGAAAAGGGCCGGCAAATGGCTGCCGCTTCCGCTCGGGATGCGCCCAAGGGCAAACACAAAAAGCCGCTTCCCCCAGGGGTGCAGAAGATCACAATGTTTACCCAGGTGAAAACAGAGGTGAAAGCAGAGGCTTCACAGCCCAACCCCGGCTCACAACAGTAGCAGCCTTTTTCCTTTCAAGACTTTGGAGCCGTCCTTCTTCTATTTTTAAAAAGCGAGAACATCATCATCACCCCTCGTTTTTGAGTCAGCAATGGAAAGTCTTTCTGCAGTGTTCCCCCCTTTGTTCTGACTTCACTCCGATGCGCATCTTAGAGAGACGTGGAGCTGAAACACGAAGGCACAGCTGCCACACCTGCTGACCTTCCCTGGTACACTTGAGCATGGCTTGTTTGTCCCCGGGAAAAATGAAAAAACCGTATGTAAATTATAGAAAAGTGTAAATTATATGCGAGTTTGGCGTAAAGTGTAAATTATATACGGTATGTAAATTATATGCGGATGTAAATTATATGCAGGGGGGGGGGGTTTAGCGTTATTTGTGGAGTAGGTCTCCTTGACTCGCTGTCGCTGGGCTCGCTAGATTTCAAGGGCTCGCGGACGTACCTGCCATCCAGAGAGCCTGCAACCTAATAATGCACCTGAAAAGGCGGCCAACATTCAAAATGCCGGTGCCTCTTAAGTCAGAGGCAATTGAATGTTAGCCACCAGCTCCGCTAAACAAGCTGTGGCAGAGGAAATCGTAGAAGAAAACACAAGAAGTCGAAGCTGAAGAAGTTGCGGGCTGAAGCGTGTTTTCGACCATTGTTCAAGCATTAAAAGCAATACCACGGAGTAACCAGAGTTGTTGTCGACAGCATATTGTGTTGAGGTCTCCTTGTCTTGAAAGCAAGACACAATGCCAGCTGCAAGCTGCAGTTGGCGTAGCCTTATTTCGTTCTTTTGCTATCTTCACTTGGTATTCCTGCCGGAGCCTCGAATACGGGTCAAATACATGGTTCTTAAGTGGTTTACACATTCTCGTATTTCACTCGTATCATTCTCGCATGCGAGAATATGCGAGAATTTCATGCGAGAATGCGAGAATCATTCTCGCATCCCCACCACGCCTAGCGAGTCGCAGTCACCATCAGGGCGAGTGCCCTGAGTTTTTTAACTGATTGCTCAGACACGGTTGTAGGGGCCTTCTTCCCGTGACGGATTCGCCTGTGCTCTAGTAGCACGGGTGGTCCTGGCTGTGACGAGCTACGAACAGCCGCAGACTCACACCGCAGTTTTGTCTGCAGACACTCAGGTTCCGCGCTGATGATGGTCCGCCTTATGTGTCCGTGGCTTAAAGGACCGAAACACGGCGCAGACGGGACCAGTGCGGTGTTGAGCACATATCCATTTCAAGCACGTTCTTGCAACCCCCCCCACCACGCGCTCTTCAAACCCAATAAACATTTTCCCCCCTCACGGGCGTTGTCCCTGGAATTCCAACGGATGCCCTCCCTCAGTACCTTAAAGGAACCTTCTCGACAATAGTCACAGAACCCGGCAAAACCCGGTGAGAAACCGGTACGCACCGGGCACAAATCCGGTACAACTTGAAACTGATCACACCACTTCACCGCGCATATCTTTTATCTCAGTCCCCACTGTACATAAGCATCACACCACAGAAAAAAAGTAATGTTGGAATAAAATGCGATGAGCGGTGCAGGTATGCGCTGGTGGAAAGTGACACAGGACTTCTGTATCGCACACCGGCCGAGTGACAGTTGTAGTAAGAGGGACAGCGTTAAACATGAACGAAACAGTCTGTCTTCTGAAAATAAGGATGCTGCACTTTGCGAATTGATCCAGATAGCCGAGCAGCTATTAGAACCAGCACGAAGAGAAGACGGAGGTTCCTGTGCACCTGTTTCGGTACCCGAATGTCATCGGATTGTCGAAGGCATGACAGCAGATGGGCGACCGGTGTTGGGGGGTGTCACTGGAACTGCAGACAATCATGTACAGGACCGCCAACACCAGAATAAGGCTTGGAAAGAGGCCATCGCGAGATCGGCATGGAAAGTTGCGGACGTGCCTAGTTGCACCCCGACGACAGTGATGTCCGTTGACGAGGAGGTTGCTTCGCTTGCTTCATCATCACTTCCTGCTCACAAGCGAGCTACCAACCAGTCTGTACACACCACTGAGAGATGCCAACCTAGCGCACACATCGTATTCGGAGCAAGTGCGCTCCCGTGTGAGACTCAGCTAGCGCCGTTCTCTTTGCAAGGAGCCCGGGTTTTAGCAACGGTGGCGAGCTTAGCCAACGTGAAAGCAATGTTTCCCTCAGTAGTGAGTGTACAACCATCGGTTGTTATATCCCGCAACCCACTGTCCTTTGCCGACCTCGCATCCTGTGTCCAACCTTCCTGTCTTGTCGTGGGCAATGTTAGCAAGTCTTTCTTCGACAACCTTGTCGCTGTCCTAGACAACAAAGAAGATGTTACCGATACGAAAAGTCTGCTGCGTTTCAAAAAATGCAGTGAGTGCGGTCATTTCCAGTCGCGTAACATGTGGTCAGGCTCCGCATGCAGCGCTTGTAAACAGGTGCCAAAAGATTGGGCTGTCGAGAAACCACGATCTCTTGTCATCCGTGGATCTGCACACCACCTGGAGCTGCAGCGTTCACAATCATCGAATAAGGGATTGCTTCTGGCCATGTCAAGAAATTTCTGCGCAGGAGTTTGCGTTCTTCTACATGGTGGAAACTCAGCCATACTCGAAGCAACTCATCAGGTTATTGAGGCGTCAAGGCGGATGAAACCGAAACTGGACCTATTGGATGTACTGAAGGCGAAGTGCACATCGGGGGGTCGCTTGCCGACATCCATCCGTCGGCTGGTAGCGAATGAAGGATCAGAGAACAGAGCTTTGAAAGCCCCCGAGTCCAAAATTATTGACGCCACCCAGGATAACAATGACGAGGCCGCATACATCGCCGATTTCGTTGAGGCAGTTTGTACGCAGCAGCGAACTGGTAGTGCTCTCCATTCTAACGCCAACGTGGGGGAGGCCACCGGAAAAAGTCACCACAACCACCGAGAAAGCTGTCGGAAGCGACTACTCCTCTATTCGGCTCACCACAGAGTAGTTCGAGTTGATATTATGCCGTTTGGGAAGGCCAGTAGCCAAACTGCTGCAAGTCCCCATGGGGCCGCGTCTTCCCCTAGTTCAGCCAGCAATGCTGACTCCTGCTTGCCCCAAACGTGTAAAGGCTACCTCAGTGATAGCTCTGACGGAAGTACTTCACAAATTAGCGACTGCACAACTGGAACCCAACCGGCTTCTGTTAGCCGATCAGCTACCGACGATGCTTTACCGCCGACAGCGACTCATCTTGTTGTCCGATGTTCAGCGTCGAGCTGCAACGAGTTGCCAGCTACAGCCGACATTAGTTCCTGTTGTGTACCCTTCGTCTGGTTTCTGCAGCTGCTCTTGTCCGGAAACAGTGCACACACTGCAAAGTGCGGACATCCCCTTATCGATTGCACCTTCGAATTGCGGAAGGAAGCTGTGGGAACGGTTTGCTTGAAGGCCTCCAGGGCAATAGAAAGCAGGGTCAAGATTCCACCTATCAGTGTTCCGTATGACGACAGAGCACAGGTAGCATTCCTCGAAAGTGAACGTAAGGATCTCATGCAGTCGATAGACCGCGGATACGCTGAGGTGGACAAAGCATTGCGTGCCTCAGAGTGGAGGGGCAACGCACCATCGCAACCGCATAGGTGGGCCGCTTTGAAGAAACGATTCTCTCAAACACGGCCCGTGAGCCCAATTGCTGGAGATGGCCAGCCACAGCAAAATGCCACCAGCAGTTCAATGTCAGCAAAGATGCCAGTGCCGCTGTTACCGCGTACCCCACCATCTCAGTTCGGTGTTGACTCTGCCGACGCTGCGATGCACGCGCTCCTAGAGCGGCCTAAGAGTGCGACTCCCCCGCCACATTTTTTACCGCAGCCTAGTTCGCAAGGTGCAGCAAGAGAAACGCTTTCGGAAACGTACTTTGCATGTCCGAGGCAAGATCCGGTTCTCGCCACGCTGCAGCCTCCATCAATTCAGAGCACAGCCGAATTGAACGATAGTCAGAAGTCGTTGGTCGAAGTCCTGTCTCCAACTCTATTCGCAGAGCGACAAAAGGCTCTGGCCTCTGTAGACCAAACCAGAAAAGATTTCGACCGGGATCACGCCAAGTGCATCAGCAAGTTCAACGATATGCGTTACTCTATCCATCGTGATCTCTACGAATGGGCCCGAAAGATTGCCAAGTTAGCTCCGTGGACGGCCCCGATCCCCCTCCCCCTCTCCTTTCAGCACTTAGATCTTGGGGAACCGGCACTTCCCTTTACCGTCTTTGTGCGTCCGACTGAACCGATGTCACTCCTTGCACACACGTTGTGCAGCGTTTCTCATTACAAGGCGATGGAAGTTCTCGGAGAAGAGGCAGACCGATGCTCAGGGCAAAGCGGCACCGAGCATCTTTCGGGGAAAAGCCCGTCTGTCTTTTCTCCCACAAGCTCCAGCAGCTCAGGAAGCTTCCGAGAGCTACCTGCTGCAAGGAGCTGGTCGCAGTCCGAGCTTCTGCACATATTGACCCAAGAGAAGCATCGAAATATCAGTACTAAACACTATTCGAGAGACCGCGAGGAAAAAACGAGTCACCAGTACACTGTGACAGTTTTTTACGCGCGCCAGTTCTTTGCTCTACGCCAGCTGCTTGGCAACGAAGAAGAGCTCATTGCGTCAATGTCCCGTTGTCGGGGGTACACACCTTCAGGTGGTGCCAGTGGCTCGCAGTTCTTGAAGTCACAGGACGGTCGTTTGATAGCGAAGGAGATCACCCCTGGTCAGCTCGATCATTTCAAGAGCACGGCACAAGAATTCTTTGGGTACATGGGAGCGATCGTGTCGAAGCGGGTTGTTTCGGCTATGGCCAAGATACTTGGAGTGTTTCATATTAGTGGGCCTGCCACGAAGGAAGCCACAGCGTGGGTTCTTCAAGAGAATCTTCTGTACGGACACGGTGCTGTGTCAAATCCAGGAAATGCAGAAGTGCCGTACGGGATCTTCGACTTAAAGGGTGCATCCTGGCACCGGCTTGCGAAAAAAGGCAGCCCCGTCGGCCTTGACGGGGACTTAACGCGGCTCCTCAACAAGGGAAAGCTGGTTTTCCTCCCTCATGGCGATGAAGTCCTGTTGCACAAAGCCGTACACAATGATTCACTCATGCTCAGCCGTTGCGCGGTTATGGACTATTCTCTGCTCGTATGATTTTTTTGTGTTAACAATGCATTGTTGGTACTAAAAATTAGTAGTTGGCAGCGTACTAAAAGCAACCACCAAATCAGGTGAAAAGCCGCTAGTGCGCACAAACAAACGGAAGCGCCATACTAATTTTTTGCTGCTTCCCATAATGCTGTTTTGCAACAGCATTGCCAGAGCTCACATGCTGGCGTTGAAATGATGATCACATAGTGAGGTGAGGCGAGCGAGAGAGTGCTGGCAAACCCCCAACTACCATGTGTCATTGTAGGAATGCGTTTTGTTTGGGACTCTGGAAGTATTTTCCATTTTCGAAAACTGTAGCACACTTATGATACCACTGCAAGACTTGTCAATTAGCCTGCAAAACAACCATCACAGGCACTCATCCATCAGGACGGCACTTTGACGGTCGGTATCATCGATTACTTACAAGCCTACACGAAGAAGAAGCAAGCGGAGGCTTTAGTGAAGGGAATGATTGTTGATGCCCCCTGTGCTGTGAACCCCTTGAAATATAGGGACCGTTTCAGAGCGGCTGTTGCAGCATACTTCATTTCGTTCAACCATGTCGATGCATCTCGAGAAGGGCAGCATGTTGGTCCTATCAACGGGGGAGAAAGTGCTGGCTAGCCTATGTTTGGAAAACGAAAGGAGGTCGGTTTTTCTGCTTGGCGATTTGAGTTGCGCGAAGACGAGACACCCTCGGGAATGTACCTCTCTACCGTTAAAGGTAGGAGGCCGAGATGCGAGTTCGCACCCAGGCAGCTTTTATTACGAAAAGGTGAGAGTTATAACGAGCCTTTGTCGAACCATTCTTGTTTCTTAGGCGCAGCTCTGTGCTTGCGTGTCCATTGCGTTGTACCATCCGACAAATTATATATCATGGAGAACATGAACCCGACTAACTTCTGTGGTTGGTAGGGGCCCTTGCTGATTTGTTTTATCAGGGTATGGCTCTGTGCTTTTGTGTCCAGTACTCTGTTCATCCGACGTTGACATGAAACGAAAAAAAAAAGAAAACATGATTCCGACTAACGAAGAACACGAAGACCCTTCAATTCTTCCCTTTGCAGCATACTGCTTCCACGAATCTACCGCAGGCTCAACTAGGGTGTCGAGTCAAATTGACCTGGCACTGGGTCCAATCGACCCTGGCACGCTTCAACATGGGAGGTGCAAGCTGCGAACGCAGACAACGGTTCCTCTGCTGGGGATACTGCGTCCAGCTTTTTGCACTTTCAATAGAAACTGATTTTTGGGATTTCGAACGCTTTGCACAGCTTTTGCGTTAGCATGAAAATAGTCCGAGAGACCCTGCTGCATGTTGCCGTCAACAACGTTCTTGGTGCCGCAGGCGTTTCCTCACGGGAAGATTAACCTTGGGTCTATGACGTGGAACCATCCGGACCCGGAACCGGGTGTCAACCACTTCAGACGGCAATCACCTTCGAGCATCTTTTCAAAAACAACGGCACGAGAGCGTATCTTTCGTCGTAGCGTTGAACTCAGTCTCAGGTGTACTTGCATCGCAATCTTCGGCAGAAAGCCTCCCGTCCTAGGCATAACACAAGCAATCCAGGCGAAAAATGGTGCGCACCGGGCTCGATACGAAAGTTGAAAACCCCGTTTGCCGTGCATTGCCGGGCAGCATCAACAGGTACACCGAGGACTACGATTCGAGGATACTGCGCCGGTTTCGACTTCATGACCGCAGCGGAAATTGGCAGACACCGAGGCGCGTTCTACCGGGTTATCCTTCACAGCAGCCGTGGTCTCGGACAGAGCCGCGGTACACCAGATCCGCCTCGCTTTCTCACGAAGAAGGTTTCCAAAGTCCAGTGACCCATTCCTTCTGGGCAGTTGAACCGGACGATCGGAGGGGATGTAGTGTCAGTCCCTTACCGTGCCCAGGTTCCATCTTTTACTCTCCTTCTGATGTCCCACTGCCCTTCGAGCACAAGAGCGCGCAAAGGGTCCGCTCAACGCAGCAGTTTTCACGTCGATCTCCGAGTTCTCGAGAGGTGCTTGAAAGTACTCCCAAGCCGCGAACGAGATCTAGAACCGACGAAATCACACCTTCGAACCAGGGTTCGTTTTATTCCCCAGTTTCGCAGAGAACGACGAAGAACGAGAACCGCATGACTCCTCAAAAAAAGCTGTACTTCAGTCCTCCATCGGGTAGGGCGCAGACACAGGCTGACAGGCAGCTGGCTCGTTCGAACAGTGCGAGGTCCGACACGACAAAAGTCACAGCAGCAGCGCAGGCGAGGTCGCAAGCCGTATCTGAAGCTACACTTCAAGAGCTCCGAAAGCAGCACGCCGCAGCGCATCGTTTACGTGGTGCTCTTGAGCGGTCGTTGGTGGACATTCGTGACGAGCATCTAATGTGTTCAAAAGTTTTTGGGTTTCTGATGGAGATTCGGAAGATCAAAGCAAGCTCCAAACCCAACGGACTCGAGGGCGTTCAGGCATGTTCTTCGTTTTTCGTTTGACTCCTCGAACACTTCAGATAGCGAACAGCATTTTGCAGGAGCCGCCATTTGGGGTTTCAAGCGAATTTTCCATACTGAATGCATCGCACAGAGCTTGACGGAGGCACGCCAGAAGCGCCGACAGCTTGCCGACAAGAGTGACGTGGTGTCTCAGGCTCTCTTCGCACAAGTCGAAGATCTGGCTGCAACATGCAAAGCTGTCGACGAAATGGCCCAACGAACAAGGGTCTTCGTCGACACCCTTCGTGGTATGGAAAAGAAGTTGGAAAACGGTATCCAGCAGGCCAAGGTCGGAATAAACATTGACGATCAATGTCTTAGCTTGGCCGACGCATCGCATGTCGATGTGGCTTCGGTGGAAAGACGTACGGCATCTCCGACCTTACGAAGAAGCGTACCGACGGATCTGATCGAAGAGGCAGCGCAGGTGCTGTCGAAAAGCATGACAGCAAGAAAGCACTTTAAGAGGAGAGTGACAACGACAGAGCAGAAAAACCAGGAGCTGGCGGAAAAAACGCTTCGTTCGCTAAAGCATGCGATCGCCCAGGAGCAGCACCTGGTGACCAGTCTGGAGACGCGGAGTCAGGCGCTTTTTGAGGAGCGGACGCGGATAGATCGTCAGGTTGGCATCCTGAAACAGGGTCTCGAAGAGCGCATGAAAGAACAGGACATCGTCTCAAAACGGCTGAAGTTACGCCAGCAGCGTCCTCTTCTCGGCGGAGACCACGATATGGTGTGCACGTCTCTCCTAGAAGAGCACGCCGCGCTGACCAAAGCTGTAGAGACGATGTCCGCGCGGTCGGACACCCTATCCGATGAGCAGACGCGGCTTAGTGAAACCGTGCAAAGTGTCGCCGCCGAGCTGCAAGAAACGAAGCGACTGCTGCAAATTGACCAGTACCTCCTGTCGCGCTACACAGATCCGAATCCCGAAGAAGTGTAAATCTGCTTGTGGTCTCACCAGCGTGACACTTGTTTGTCTGAGTGCGTTGTACCATTAAGAATGAGGAAAGGCTCCAATGTTCTGCTCGTATCGGGGTTGCCACAGTTTTCAACCCTTTCCGTTGACAGTGCATCTGTTGGAAGCTGGTGCTCCTTTCTGTGTAATCTTGCATTGTATTGTACCGAATATCGTCGGACTTCTTCCCTGCCCCTCTTCTTTCAGCTGAATTGTTTCCCAGGCAGAAAGCGGGAGTTGGCTTCGTTGGCTCAAGTATCCGCAAGCACAAGAGCAGCCCATCGCGCGCACGAAGACACTTTTCCGGCCGAAAATTGATTTTCGGGGGGTTTTGGGGTTTGTGCCCGAACACCGCATTTTTTGTGAAGTCTCGCCGCCGAACTTAGCATCACTCACTTAGCTTCACCCGACTTAGCATCGCCCGAACTTAGCATCGCTCGAACTTGGCTTCACCCGAACTTAGCGTGACCAGAACTTAGCATTAGTGTTTCACGGGGGGGCCCGGGTTCCCCGGGTACTGGCGCTGAACTTGCCTGCAGGCCGAACTTAGCATCACTCGAACCTCGCTTCACCCGAACTTAGCCCCCCAGAACTTAGCATCGCCCGAACCTACGCCCGAACTTCGCATCACCCGAGTTTTGCTTCACCGGACTTCGCTTCGCCCGAACGATACCATTCTTCGGCAGATTCACATCTCATCAACTTAACAGGATGAACACCAGCATGGGCCAATAAGTGCTCAGTATTTCCCAACACCGGTCATATACACCTCTTTTAGTTTGTTTAGATGCAAGCGTTTCGTTTTCAAACGAGCAGCCTAATGGTTCTGCTGCTCTTGCTTGTTGGTACCGCCGTTGTCGATGCTGCCACGCTTTGTCAGCTGTTTGAGTTGGAGAGGGCTGCTATCACGAAGCGAAGCTTTCTTTTGACTGGAAGCACAGCGGCCAAGCCGGCTGATGCACAACTTCTCTTGGACGTCAGTGGCATAGCCGTTACACTGCGCAGCAATCAAGCGCTTCAATTGCCGAGTGCAAATATCTCGGAGCTCAGTTTTGTTTCCCACCTCTTCGCCGCTGATCAGAATGGCCTGGTCTTAGCCTTGAGCACTTTCACCGCTGTCGGTGAACCAGTTCTGACGTTTTCGGCACCGGCGGGAACAACGAGCATTGTTGGCTACATGTTCTCTACCACACAAGGTTTATTCAAGACAGCCGAGACAGACGTCATTGGAAGTTCTGACGTCGACGTTTCTTGCGGATTCGGAAGCTGCTACGATGACCTCATCGGGTTTGAAGGTAACGGGTCCTGTGTTCAGCACCAGCTTCTTACAGCAGAAGCTTCTGCGTATCAGGTCTTGTTGACCGGAAATGCCACTGCCATAGATACGGAAAGTTCAGCATTCAACTACAGAGTGTTCATGACAAATGTCGGAACAACTCTGAACGTCACGGTGGGGGCCCTCAGAGACTCTCATGAAGTGCCGTTTCCGGTTGTCGCCAGTGCTGATCCTTTTGTTTTGCGGTACGTCAGCGCGTTGTTCGTAAAGGATCAAGGCGACGAGGTTATTGCAGCCGCCAGCCTAACTCCTCACGACGTCCCCGCGCTGAATTTTGTTGTTCCGCCGGGTGTGCGAAAGGTTCGTGCCTTCTTCGTGACCAACACGGAAGGGCTATTCAGGTCGTCTCCCTTTCAGGTCACGAGCACCGGCGGCCAGCCAGCCCCGTGTGGGCTGCGCCAATGCGGTGGCAAGCCGAAGCAGATGCGCTGCAGCGCCTTCGAAATGAGGCGGGCAGCAATCCTCCGGCAGCTTCAACAGCACTTCGCGAGCAGCACCGCGATTCCGCCGAGTTCAACCAATTCTGGTCACACGCCGTCAGTCATTCTTGCCCGATCAACGGCAACGGTGACTACCGGAGGTGAAACGCTGGAACCCAGTCTCGTTAGCGGTGGTACTGGGGCGCATTTTGTAGCCAACATTTACGTCGTAAACCAAGACGACGTCGTGATAGCTATGACTGACCTTCTCGGGACCTCTCGTACACCGACCCTGACATTCGAAGTTCCCTCAGGAACAACATCGCTGCAAGCATTTTCTTTTTCAAACGTCGACGGGTTGTTCGCGGGTCGGGTCATTGCAATCGATGCCAGCCAAACGACGACGGTATTTCCATCCTGCAGGATGGCCGGCTGTGCTGCTGACGACTTCGGTGTCGTGGCTGGTGAGTGCGTGCAGTACAATGTTATCGCAGCGGAAACGTTGCGGCGGCAGGAGCTTGAACACGCAACAACTAGCGCGTTTAGCGACAACGCCGCCTTCGTTCCCTTCATTACGATTACAAGTTCCTTCGCGCACGTGAGTGTAGGCGTTGGCACTGTCACTAAAGATCTGTCAGATCCAGTTTACCCGGCGATTACCACAACGAACGTCACCACCGTGCAATATGTTGAGTATCTGTATGTCAAGAACCAGAACGGCCTCATCGTTGCCGCGACTGCATTGAACCCATCACAAGCTGCCCCTTCCCTCAGTTTTGAAATTCCCCGTGGAACGACGAAACTGACAGCTTTCTCGTTCTGTAACATCAACGGACTTTACAAAAGTGGCGAAGTTTCTGTCGACGCGTCAATAGTCTCAGACAATGCAATGATATGCGCAGTTACCCACTGCGGAGGCGCACAGAACCGACCTGTAAACTGCGAAGTTGCCACAACTCGCAGAGCGGGTCTTCGCCTCAAGCAGCGCCATTCTCACGGCATTGACGTCCCGTGGGATGTGCCCACAGACAAGCACACGCCCTTCGTCGAGATCGTCGGTAGCTCTGCAACTGTTACAATCGGCCAAGGGGTTGGGCACCCTACCCTTGCCAGTGCCGACCCGGCTCTCATCCACTACGTTTCGACTATCTACGTAGTCGATCAGCACGACGTTGTGTTCTCCATGAAGGACTTCAGTCCGATGGAAAGCTCGCCCACGCTGCTGCTCGATATACCGTACGGCGTGACTGCCGTTAAGGCATTCAGCTATTGCAACGTTCATGGTCTTTTCGAAGGCCCGAGTACAAATGTCAGTAACACGACCGATAGCGTCGGTGCCTGCCACGTTACCTCGTGTTTTCGCGACAACGTCGGGTACGACAGTACGAGCGGTTCATGCTTTCTCTTCGAAAACGTAAAAGCCGAACTCCTCGGGACGCCGTCCGAAAACACGACCAGCGCCTTCGCAGGCTTGACGATATCGGTTTCCGGCGCGCAGGCAACAGTGGGTGCGACCGAATACGTTCCCGTTCTCGTCGGGGACCCGAGCTCTGTCGCTTACATCGACACCATCTACGTCGAAAATCAGGATCGCGTCGTCGTCGCGGCTGCACTCTATCTGCCGGCTGCTCCCATAGAGCTCACGTTCACGGTCCCAAGCGGGACGACGTTGCTCACGCCGTATGCCAATCATATTCGGTACGGACTGATGCAAGGCGTTGAGGAGCCTATCACAGCACGGCTTCACTGCACTCTGAGTGCCTCGTGCCCGGTTTCTAAGACACCGACAACGGCGAGTCCTGTTTGCTTCCTAAATACGATGCGTGAGAAGCTCATTCGTATGAACCAAACCGAGCCCACGGACGAAATACACCTGGATACCTATTACTACGACAATCACCGACCATACATTTCGATTGATGGCACGACTTGCACAGTCACAGTCGGGAAAGGTACCGTCACTGAGAATGCCACCGACCCCATTCACCCGGCGTTGCCGAGTACAGATGGATCTTTGCCGCATTGGATTCAGAACCTATACGTCGTGAACCAAGACGACGTCATTATCGCGATGGGTGAGTTCTCGAGCACCTCTCTTTCCGTGCTGACGTTTGAGATACCAGTGGCCACCATCGAGATGACAGCTTTTGCTGCGTGCAACCGCCACGGCTTACACGCGGGGGACACTGTTTCCGTCACACAAGCGGGCTTGAGCGAGGCGCCTTGTGCGCTCGCATCGTGTTTCGAGGACGAAATCGGGTTTCAGGACGGGCACTGCGTCCTCTACGAAACGCTGGCTCGAGACGCGTTGAGAAGGCACAATATCCGGTACCCGGGGGCCCCGCCGTTCACGCCGGACGTGTACAAAACGATATACACTCCGACCCTCGTGGTGGAGGGGCAGAAGGCCACTATCACTGTTGACCTGGACTCTGGGATGCACAACAACCCTGTCGCACTGCTCTACGCACGCGACGAGTCCGGCCATGTGGTCGCCCAGAGAAAGGTGTTTTGGGCCAGCCAAACCACGCTGGTCTTTGATATACCGTCCTACACGACCCAGCTGACTCCTTTTGCGAGTGCCACCAGTGGCGAACTGTTCCAAGGAGACGCTGTCACCGTCGAACCGACAGTTTGCGACTTGCCAGTCTTCCGGGAGGTAACAGAAGAGCCTGTTTGCGAACTTGTGGAAACGTCGGCTCCGCCAACCGCCTCGCCCAACGGGGTTTGCACCCCCTCCGATCTTTCGTTTTCGGAATCCTCCCCGTACGCGTGCATGCTTCAACTTCCTTTGGCTGAAACTTCGTTGCACTACACGTGGAAGGAAGGATCTTCCACACTTGACATGGCCGTCCGGAGCAAGACAAACGGATGGCTCGGCGTGTCGTTTCCTGAAGTTCTCGGCACCATGGTCCCAGCAAATGGAGTTATCGGGAGCGACACGGGTGCGAATGTGTATTCGTTGATACGAAGGACTCCGTCGGGCGTTGTGCCATCGGAGACCGCAGGCATTGCGACAGGGTTAGAAGCGTTGGACGTCGTCTGGGAGAATGGGTTTACATACCTTCTGCTGAAAAGAGGTACTGCTGGATTCAGCGGATCGATTGCGATGAACGTCGCACGCGACGTCGAGTCGAAAACGCTTCGCATCCACAACATGGCGCACATGCGCAGCGTTCGTGTCAACTTCCTAGCAGGAGGGATCCTAGATGTGACGGTTGACCTGAATTCAGCCCGGGTAACGCATGGCGCATTGATGGTCATCGCGTGGTTCTACATATTGCCCGTCGGGATCGCGATCAAACGATATGGCAAGCCAATCTTCGGCCTTGGCAACGCCATTCGCCCCGGACTGCTCGGAGCCGCCTTTAAGTCGCATGTCGTGCTGATGCTCTTGTGCCTAACCGTTGTGGGCATTGGTTTCGCGATTGCTGTGAAGAATTTCTCTGGTCCAGACTTCAACAAGCACCGAATGCTCGGCTACATGATTGTTTTTATCCTCGCTGCGAACCCTCTCATCGGGACGCTCGGCCCGCTTTTTTTCCCAGTTGCCGGCATCCGCGGCCGGGGCGTGTTCAGCATCGTCCACACGTCCATCGGCAGGGGTATCGCCCTCGTTGCAGTTTACCAAGCAAACGTCGGCATTCGAAAGTTCAGAGAAGTCAACCCGTCTGCAGCGGATGTCCTGGGGGCCCTAACTATCGCCGGCATCGCGATGAACATCGGGCTCTTCACGGTTCTCGAGTTTTTGAAGCGGCACTTCTACCTCCGGAGCAGGAAGCGCATCGGTCGGAAGGTGTTCTCCTCCGAAAAAATCAACTGGGCCGAAGTCATGGAACACTCGACAGTAGAAGACCCGTGGGTTGTGGTCGAGGGCCGCGTGTTCGCCGTCCAAACCTGGTTAGCGTCGCACCCAGGAGGCTCTGCCGTCCTTTTGCTGTACTCAGGGAAAGATGCAACAGAAGTGTTCTTAAAGAATGGTCACAGCAACGAGGCGCGTAGGCGCCTGGAGTCCTTTTACATCGGAGAGATTGAAGACGAGCGCATGGTGTCGTCCATCACTCTGGCAGAGGATATCGCCCACTCGCTCGTGCGGCTTGATTTGGACAAGGCATCGGTTCAAATATCAGACGCCGGAGACCTGGACACAGTGCCGCCATCTCTTCTAAGCGCGTTCAGCGATCTTCTTGAGAACCTAGGCGTGTACATCCCGTACTTGCCCGTGGCGCTCACCGACGGACACACAGACACCCTCAGTGACGAAGACGCCCTGCCAGACCACGGTCACATTGCCACAAAGTCATCCTTTGCGGTTGCGTTCGAGGCTAACCCGCCGGAACGCGCCGCTATTGCGTTCACCGACATCCAGTCATCGACGCAGCTCTGGGAAGCTTGTCCGGCTGGCATGAAAGTGGGACTGGCCCTGCACAACGACATCATCCGAGACGTCATCTCCGTGACGAACGGCTACGAAGTCAAAACTATCGGCGACGCGTTCATGGTAGCGTTTGCCACCGGATACGACGCTCTCGACTTCGCCCTCCGCGTTCAGCAAGCGCTCGTGCAAGCACCGTGGCCGCCGACTTTGGCGGAGGCGCCGTTATGCACGAAGAAAACCTCTGACGACGGTACGGTTATCTGGTACGGGCCGAGAGTGCGCATTGGCGTCCACATCGGGGAAGTCAACCCGCAAATCAACCCCTTGACCGGACGCCTGGACTTCTTCGGGAATGCTGTCAACAAGGCTGCGCGTGTGGAAGGCACAGCCGTTGGCGGCTCGGTTTCCGTGACAGAAGAACTCATCGACGATGTAGGCGACACCAAAATGCGATCATTCGGGGCTCTTGACATGACGCCGCTCGGTAAAGTACCCCTGAAGGGTGTCACACAGCTCTCGAACATTACTCTGCTTCTACCCGAGGGCCTCAGAGGTCGCAAACCTGACATTCTCAAGCAGCTCAACGTGGATAACAAACCAAAGCCACCCGTGCGCACGTCCGCTGTGCCCACGGGCGCAGTGCAAACTCCATTCAATGTGTCCGAAGTCTCATGCTGCGTCGTCAAGGTGAACTTCAAATTCTTGAAGAATAGCTATGTTGCAGCGGACGACGCGAACGCGTGGTGCACGACGTTGCTCGAAGGCGCAGCGCGGACAGAAGGCATCCTTCACTCGTCCTGCGGCGCCCATTTCATGATCGGTTGGGGCTTGCGGCGGAAGAGCGGGCACCACGACCTCCAAATGTGCCGCTTCGTTGCTAACTTGTACAAGTCTGGCCAGACGAACCCGGCATTGAGACCGTGGGACGGCAGTATGTGCCTCGGATGCACCAGCGGAAATGGGCTCACCGGACGCATCGGCAGTGAAACGCAGAGGTCCGTGGTGATGATAGGGGGCGTCGTTGACCTAGCATTCAGCTTAGTAAGTCTCGCTGAGCAGCTGGAAACCTTTGCTCTATGCGCTGCGATGCCGCCACTCGGCGGTCTCGCCGCAGAGCCTTCAATCGCCGACCACGTTCGTCCCATCGACCGCTGGCATTGTGGCGCTGGGAACTACGTTGTGGTATGCCTCTACTTCTTCGAACTTAACCATGCAGACGAGGGTGGGTGATAATTTTGGGAAAATGAACTTTCAGGCCAAACTTTGGGTCATACTCAAAAGGTCAAAAACGGGAACCGAAGGGCGCATTTGAAAGATTTCGTGGCAGGTCTTTCAAACGCGCACCTCGACACTGAATGAGTACACATAGAAGTTACCCAGGACTGGCCCCCGTGCCTCTTGCAGATACTCGCGAATAACTTACGCCATATGGCGTAGTTCGTCTGAATGTGGTTAATTGTGATATTGGGTTGGGGACGTTTCTTTGCCTTTGGGAAGGGGGGCAAGATGGACGGTTAGCCGAGGACACCAGCACATCACAACATGCCCCCATAGTTTGACCGACTTTTCAAGTTCGCCTCTGGAAGTTCTTAAACTTTACTTTTTACAAGTTGCAACTGTTGGTGTGTTCAGTTCCAAATTTTGCCGCGTTTGCACTGGGTTCGTCGGCTTTGTACCCGGTTCTTGCCTCGTTCGTGCCGAGTTCTTGCTGGGTTCATGCCTGGTTCTTTTCGGGTTTGTACCTGGGGGTTTCCGGGTTTGTGCTGCGGATCACACTTTTTATTGGGAAAAATAAATTCCCTCTGGTGGAAATGGCTTGCGGAGCGTGACGATAAATTTCGTTTATTTTTGGCAGGATTCCATTGTGTTTACGCAGGCCGGAAAAATAAACGAGTTTATTTTTGGAATTTATTTCGTGTGGCAGCATTTATTTTGTGCCGCCAGCCATTTTCAGGTGAAAAAAATAAACGAAATGTATTTTTTTTCGCGAAAAAATAAACGTTTTTTGCGTGGGGGTTATAGAGAGAAATCTGTAGGGGAGACCCCTCGCAAATTTTCTTTTCTCCCTGTGGTGAGTGAAATCGCGTGTTTTGAGCTCGTTTTGAGCCGAATTCGTTGGTGTCTCATCCTCGGTGCTCAAAGGCCTGTGAAGAAAACCCCTCCCGTGAACGCTCCAGCCCAGTAAGTGTCAGATGAAGTTCACCGCCAGCGAACTCACCCATGCTGAATTCCAGGTCCAAGTGCGTAGAAAACTTGTACCAATTCAGTGTGCTTGAGTCTCGTTGCAAGAACATCTGTGGGTCTGCCTGAGCACACTGGATTCCAGCTGTCTGAGTTCATCTGCTGATCGCCTGCTGTGCATGTGCAAGCGGCCGAGCACTCGCGTTGCAAACTAACACCACATCAACTCCCCGCGACTTATCAAAATTTCACGCCGTCCAAGCAACGATGTTTTGTTTCCACCCTCGGGAATTTAGTTTTCCCGATAAAATCATTTATTCCGCTCGTGGCTCGGGGTTGCAAACCCCCCCTCGGGCCTCCCTCGGGACTAAAACCGACACCTCGACAAAATAAACAGAAATTATCTTGCCGAATAAATGCTTATTACTCTATTCTTGCTTGCTTGACAGAAAAATGGCGGCAGGGCGCGCCGATTAATTTTGAAGCGGCTTTTCTTCCTCCTCGGGGGGTGTCCAGTGTATAAAGGGGGGGTAGACCTATTATCCACCCAATTTTTTCCGGAATTTCCGCAAACATGAAAAACTAGTGGCGTTAAAATTTTGCTATTATCCAGGCTTTATCCAATGGTTATCCAAGGGCTATCCAGGAGTTTGGTGCAGGGTGGTGTTTTTTTTCTTCGTGCCTTCGGCGCGATATTGATTGTTTTGGTAAAACCAACCTGTCCGGTCGAAACTCAGCTCACGTTCCCTGTTAGTGGGCGGACAAGCCAACCCTTAGACAATTCTGCTTGTCTAGGTTAGGAAGAGTCAACATCGAAGGATCGAAAAGCAGCGTCGCTATGAACGATTCCTTCCCTGTGGCAATTTTTTTCTGTCACATCCGGCTTCATGCCTTGAACATAACTGAGGGATTTCGATATCACAATGCACTCCCACATTTCCCGTTCTTTTTTGCCGCCTGGCCGACGTTCATCCCCTGCACTGGATGAGAGGAAGAAGTGCCACGGAACAACCCACAGGTTGACATACCAGCCGTATCTGCACCAGCTGCACCTGCACCGGGTCCGATCAATTCTGAGTGCACTGAGACAACAGAAAATAGTCCACACCACCAGCCAGGAGGAGCGGGTTTTGAGAAAACCATTGATCAGCCTCTTTTCCGTATTAACCCAACTCCGACCAAGCACCTACATGTTAATTTCCACTTTTTCCTATTTTTCATTTTTACAGAGTGCCTTCGCTCTTTTGGGCATTCTGGGGCTGGAATTTTGCGATTTCGAAGCATATCTTTCCATTGCCGCCCTTGAAAGGCGAAATTTTGACATGATGTTGCACTAGTCTGTCATCGTCTTCTCGCTTATGACCGTCTCTAATTCGTCGACAACGTTTCACCGCAACCTTGACAATCTTTTGTTTTCTCGCGTGGTTTAGATTTCCTTCCTAGGTTGGGCTTGAGCAAAAGAGAAGAAGAAAGGCGGCAGACGTCATTTTGCGTGCGTTCCGGGGGTAGGGGGTTGGAGTGATGGCGAGATAACGGGCAAGACGCAGGAAATTGAGGTACGGGGCAGGTGGGCAGTTCACGCAACTACTGGCCACTGCAGTCACTTTCATCAGTAGACTCGGTATACGTCAGACGCACTCCTTTGAGTGTGGGAGGGCGCCCCTGCTTGCAAGGGCGGCCGCCTCGTTTCTTCAAGCGCTGGGTCCCAGGAGTTTCCGGCTCGTAGTAATGGTGGTTCTTGAGGGTGTGAAACCGGGTAAAACACGGAGCGGGACACAGAGCCACGCCACATGTTTTGCAGACATATTTCGTCTTGACCAAACGAACATGGCATTTGCACGCAACGCGGGTGTCTGTTTCCAGAATGGCATGGAACTTGCCATCCAGGCGCGACGGGTGGTCGCTAGCCCGAGGTGTGCGCGTTCCGGGGCTGAAGTCCTCAGTACTGCGGTTGTCAGCAAGTAACCCGCGGATGAGCTCTTTTCTGAAGTCCTTGAAGGGTAAGGACCCGCGATTCTTACCAAGACGCTTGTACAAGATAAAACTGTTCAACGCAGACACTTCGAGCAAATAAAAGAAGACTTTCATATACCATCGTTTGCCCTGCATGAATCGTGTCGCCCGGGCAAGGTACTGGTCGCAGCGATCTACCCCCCCCATGTGTTTGTTGTAAGCAACCACGATGTCTGGCTTACTGACCTTCAACCGCTTTCCCCCCTTGCAGCGACGCTCAAGCTCGGTCATTGTTGTTCCAATGGGGAGTGTTGACAACATGCGGACTTCACGCTTGTCAACCCACTCCAAGAACGTGATCGGCGAACTTTGGCGATACTGGCAATGGCCGCGTTTCGGGGCCGCAGCCTTATCCGCTTGGGATGGGCGGCCGCGCTTCTTTTGGGACTTGCTAAAAAGTGGGATCCCGTTCCGATTTTTGCGGACAGTTCCGGCCGCGTGGAATCCCAAGGTGTATAATTTTAGCATGAGGGGAATGCTTGTGTAGTAGTTGTCCATGTACATGTGCCTTCCTGAGTATGCATACAGAGCCGCAGCTGCAAGAAGTTCACGCTCACCAACGTTCACGGGGCCAGGGTTAGTATCCGTGTCAATCTTACCGGTATACACTGACGATACCAATGTGTAACCAGTCTGTGACTCAGCCAGAACAAAACACTTCAAACCGAATCGATGCCGTTTCATGGGCATGTATTGCTTGAAGCTGACACGACCTTTGTACTTGATGATCGACTCATCAAAGCTAAGTTCTTTATCGGGAGCATAGACATCCCGCCATTGGAGAGACACAAGCTGGAAAATATCTCTTATCTTGATGAGTCGGTCCGGGTGTTCCTTCTTTCCACTGAGGGGGTCTGTGAAGTGCAGCGTCCTGTGAATATCGTGCCACCTTTTCCTGGACATGGTTTCAGAAAAAAACGCGCATTGTTCGATAGGGTCCACGGACCAGTACGAGTAGAGATCCTGTTTCACGGACAACCCCATCGCGTATGTGACAGCACACCAGCGAAGAAATTCCGCAATATCGGGTGCTTCGTACGAGATACCCTCTTTCCCTGCAGCATACACACTCATGTGCCCAATGATCTGGGTGACCACCAGGTCGGTGAACATGCATCTGAAGATGTCAGTGGGGGAGGAATCCTCATCAAGGTCGTAGGACGGATTCGGTCCGGTCTTCTTGGCGTTGAAAGGGAATTCGAGGTTGGGCTCGACTTTGCTGCTCCACGACAAGGACTTGATCGCTGCACCTGCTGCCTTGACCGCAGCGCTCTCAGTATTCGGTGGGCGGCCTCGCGGTGCTGGGTTTGCGGGGGGCTTCTGTGCCGGTCCTTTTCGTGGTCGGCCGGGGCGCTTCGGTGCAGGCTTTGCGGAGGGCTTCGGCGCCTGTTCTTTTGGTGGCCGGCCGGGGCGCTTCGGTGCAGGCTTTGCGGAGGACTTCGGCGCCTGTTCTTTTGGTGGCTCGCCAAAAAAAATGTTCATAAAGTGGCCGAGATCACCGCTCTGAACCCGCGGGTTGGCCAGGAACACGACGTTGGCCGGGTGGGGTCGGTCTTCGCCTCGCTCGACTGAGCCGGTTCCTCTCAGCACGGCCCAGTTGTACAGCGCTGTGTACACTGTCTCCGGATTGGGCTGGAATCCGATACCGTGTTGGAGGCAGAAGCTCGATACCTGATAAGTGTCCAGCTCCGGTAAGCGTGCCACACTCCTGCAACGCACGTCGAAATGTTCGCGGGCGAAGCTGAGAATGTTCAATGCCGATGGCATCGCAAAACTTCCCTCCATCGCTCGCATGAGTGCGATGTACCCGCACTCCACCCCGCTCTGCTCGTCACGCAGCTGCAGTGTCACACCCCGGATACCGCCGAACTCACGTCGCGACCGTTGCCTGTCCCAGTTCCCGCAAGAGTCGACCACTGTCACCCGCCCAAGCGCGGTGGCGTCGAGATGATGCACTTGTTCGCGCACTGTCCTTCCCGACCTGTTGTTGTCGTCATCGTCATCCTCTTCCTCTTCTTCATCCTCTTCTTCTTCCTCGTCCTCTTCCTCTTCCACCTCTTCTGCTTCCTCGTTGTCCTCTTCTTCTGTCGACCCCACACTCTCCATATCCGTGGCCGCCCGCTTCCTTCCAGACATTTTGTACTTTTCACGGCCCAAGTTCCTGGATTGTTTCGACTGTTGATGACAAGGCATTGAAAAAGCCGGTTTTCCGGGGGTTTCCCCAATCTCGCCACTTGGTTTCAATCGTCATTGCTGACGAATTTTTGACATTCGAGGGCGGCAATGAAAAGATTTGCTCGAAATGGGTGAATTCCATATTTTTGGGAATTTTTTGGCGCCTCCTGAGCACCCCTACAGAAAAATCCAGATTAAACCGGACATATATGTCCGGTTGGTCGGAGTTGGGTTAACAGCTCTTTATTTGCCCCCCCTTTATTTGGCTGTGTCACCCCAAGTGCGGTGTGACGAACCCCAGCGTTTTGCGGTTTGCCCTTTCGGTCGCACTTGCGCTTCCATTGGTGCGGTCCTTACTTATTTCTCAGCTCAAAGTAGCGAAAGAGTTGGCAGGTGGAAAGGTTGGTTATGCAAACCAGAGAGCAAATCTTCTTCGGGGAAGGATGTTAAGGGAATGATCATTTCTGCGCTTCTTGGGTTGTTGTGTTCTGACTGCACCGGGCCGCCTAAGCCGACGTCTTTTCGGCTGCGAAACAAGGTGATCACCTGAGCAACTTCGACATCGCTCATTGCCTTGTCAGGCTTGTCAGCAATGCGAAGAAGCGATAGAGTCTTCCCCGGGCCAACTTCTCCGCGGTGACAACTGGCTGGCAGGATCTCCACGTTCAAACTGAATACTGGTCAGCTCGATTGTTAGAACCACCCGGTACAGTGCCTGCAGGTTCGGGTAGGTGCACGTCGGATGTGAGGTAGTCGTGGAACAGGGCTTTGTACAGGGTGCGTAATGGATAGTGACTGCGATGCACCACCGTGCATCAGCCACTGTGACACCAGGAAGAAAATAAGCAAGGTAGGGCCCTATCTGAACTCTTCCGCAGAATTAATTAGATACGGCCGCTGCCCGACCTGGCTGCCCGGCACGGCAACACTGGAGGCATGGATCGGTCTGACCAGACCTTTCAAAAATCAGCCGGCTGATTCTTGGCCGGTCAGTTTTGGCCGAATATCGGCTGGTCAGTTTTTCACAATCATTTTTCTGGCCGAAAGCGGCCACTCTTTTCCCTAGTGCGAAAACTGCCCGGCGGGCTATTTCTTCGACCACTTTTTTTCGTAATAACAATTAATTGTAAACACGAAAGAGAACGCTGACAGCGTGTTTGGGAGAAGATTAGCCTACCGATCATATTCACTCACTATCACTCACTAATAGGCTAATTCTCCCCCGGCACGTACAAACAAACATCGCGCCTATTCTTTTTTCAGAATCGGGGGTCAACACACAACAGCGTGGACAGAACCTGCGCTCCAAAACCACACTTTAGCCGCCTTGCGGTCTGAGAACACGGATCATGAAGCGGCAATCAGCGCGCCGAGGAGCACTGACGGGTAGGGTCCGCAGCTGGCAGCCTCCTCAAGTATTTCCTAAATTTACAAAGCAGGTGCTTATGCAAAAATATAATATATTGCACAACACCGCTTTCAGGTTTCCGAGCTCAACGTCCCGATGCTAGCTGTGTGCCAGTCCTCGTGGGGCTTCACAAGCGACGGTGCCCCGGATGCAACGTGGGAGCTGGCATTCAAGGACGCCGTCAACAGCGCGTTTGAAGGATCAATGAGCGCGGCTCGGGTAGTGAAGGACACGGTCGACAATACGTTGCGCGACTCCGCGTGTGCAGACTGCAAACTTCGGCAGAGCTCAACGCAATGCGAAGATTGCAATAAGACGGTTTGTTCGGGCTGCGCCCGAGAAACCTGCGGTGGGCACTTCATCTCAGTGCGTGGTTTCCAGAACTCAGAAAAGGTGCTGAATTACCTCGCTTCGCACGTCTCCTGTATCGCGAGCAATGCGACCACTCTGCGCGAATACGATCTGGGGCTCGACTTGCGGGAGAAGCCATCCGAAGTCTGGCTGGGTGCGGGCTTGGTATGTCTTCTTGGCGTTTTCTTACGGTAACAAAAACGTAACAAGTGCGTTTGTCATCATTAAAAAGACGGTCGGCAGCGTATCATGTTATACCTGTCAAATAGGAACTACACGCTGCCAGGGGATTAGCTTCTATATCCACATTTGGACTGACAGTCCAAATCTGGAAAGGCCGCCGAGAAAAAAAAGAAAAAAATGGCACTACACCACCACCCAGGCCCCGGCAGAGGTAGCCAAGTGCAATTCGAGGGCCTTTCAGGGTCCAGCCTTGTCGTGAAGATACGTCGCGTCGCGCTGTTTGAGCCCTTTCCTGGGCTGCAGGTCTTTTCGCAGAATTCGGCGAACACAACGTATCGAATGGGTCGGGGGTGTGAGGCAGCTTCTGTTCGCACTGTGCCTTCGCGACAGGTGGTGAGGAGGGGGCAAGCTAGCTTGGATGTCTGCGCATGGACAAACACGTATCTTCGGGCCTACGCGAGCCGGGAGAGTTGGTTTACCATACTTAACTTACTTTACGCGAGCCAGGAAATTGCTTATTTGCATTTGAAGAACACTGGGTGGAGTGGGAGATGACCACTAAATTAGAGCCACACATGATACACCTATTAAGTATAGCTCCATTCTATACTTTACTGAAAGATAAGGTGCCGCGGTACCGGGGATTCCGGTCGGCAGTCCTGCTGTTGCTTACCACCGCGACTGGGGTTTGAGGCCCGAGAGGAGGAGACGTGGAACACTGGCAGGTGAGCCCCCAAAGTGCAGAAACCGCTGAAAAACAGTGGAAACACAAAATGCCGTTATCGGTCCAGATTTGGAAAATGGACCGGAGACCAAGCTGATGCCCTGTGACGCTGCACGCAAACAAAAAAATGTTGCCGGCGGTGCCCTCACGCGAAGACATCGACCTCACCGACATCGACTGGGACTCAGTCCCGGGCGGTTGTCGGACACACCAAGTGTGTGTTCTTTCCAACCAGAACCGCGGGACTCACTGTGCCCGCTGTGAAGCCAACATCCTGGCCCGATTTGTTGCTGGCTAGTCTAGAAGAGCCAGGAAATGATCCCGGCCGACGCGGAGGATTCTCGCGCTCTCGTTCTTCCCCCCAACTGGGCATCGAGTCAGCCCTCGGTGAATAAGCGGAGTCCGGACATGCCAGAGATACCGGAGGCCTTCCTCCGACAGATCGGACCATCGCCCAGTTGGCTAACATCGCTGCCGAGCAGCGATCCTTTTTGTTGCCAGCCCAACAGAAAGCCCAGCATCAGGCCTTACGAATCCCTTACGACGTCAGCTTGGCTGCCGTACATAAGAACTGCCCTGTGCTGGCGCGATTCAACAAGATCGCGCAGGTACGGCCCGTTCCTGGAACGGCCGACCTCCCAATTATTCCCACGCCCTTCTGGCGTGGACGAAACCCCGAGCCGGCAGTTTTCTTTCGAGCTTTGGCTCAAGCTGGACGAAGCTCGTCAAAAAGCACGAGCGCCTGCTCGACGTCACATTCGACTCCCTGCTCACTGCAAGGAGCAAATTGCCAACATCCTCAGGAAGTCCCTTTGCATGAAGTATAGGAGGGTCAAAACGTGATGGCACGGACACCGAATACATGGCTTCTTTACTCTCTCCATTTATGACTCTGCAAGTGCACACGTGAACCCAGCTAATAGCCAACAGGTACGTCTTCGATGACGAGGCGTGGGGGTTGGGCTTGAATACGACGATGTGAGAGGAGAGTGATTCCCCTTCCCTGCCTTGGGTACTCGTGGTGTGTAGCCGGAGGGGTTCCTAGACAAACAACAAAGGTGAAAAGCAAACGAAAGAGGAAGTAGCACTCTGCTGCTAGAAACATCAGGAAATGAGAATAGACTAAATTAACAGTAACGTACGGCGAGGAACACCGGAGAACCGTGTACGCGACATCTGCGTCAGTGGCGATCGCTGTGCAGGCGCCGAACACGCACGGTCCAAGGGAGGCAGGCCAGCAAGGGAAAGCGGCCGGTGCGAAGGCGCATACACGAGAGAACGCAAGCGCCGGAACACGGCTGGCGCGTTTGAAAGGTAGTCACCTGGTGGCTAATGCAAACTATACACTTATAAAATGTAGCCCTCGCCGTTTCACAAACCCGCACGAACTACGCTGGCACTACGCAGGAACTACGCAATACGGGGTGTCGGGGGTACCACATGCGTTTTAGTTGTAGCAAACCCGCCTTTCGGGTTGTGTGACTCGGGCACGCCCTCTTCATCTCCAGCTTCTGAGGCTGGGCCTCGCCGTGGACTCTTTCTTTGCATCCTATCCGAACGATCTCGCAAAAAGTCTTTGACCGGATATTGCCAGTAGCTTACAGGTCAATGGCACTAACTGGCAGGTTCCATCCCCGACAATATTCAGACAAGTTCAACCTCAAAAACACGCTACACGTACCCCTTTGTTCAATTGTTGACCCAGGGTGGGTTCCGTACCCAACCCGTGCAGTTTCGAAAGACTTGCGACTCGCCTGCCATTCACACACAGGGTCGTTCGATGGGGTCCCGCCGACGGTCGAGGGAAGTCCGCCATCGCTTCTCCCGAGAGCGAGGCAACTTTTCGGATAGAAGTTCGGAGGTAGGTTTCCTGTCTTGTTTTTTATGATAACAACCGCGGTTGTCATTATCAAAAAGTGACGGTTGGCAGCGTACTGTGGAAACTACCATACAGGTGATAGCACATACGCACAAACAAACCGGCTGCGCGTAAATAATAAGAGCCACGTCACTTTTTGAAACTCAAACAGTCTCTATGCTAGTGCACGCATGACTAAACGCTCGTTGAGCTGATGCTCAGCGCCTACCGCGTTTTACGAGCATTGACTCACGAACACGAGCTCGAAAAGCTCTCCATTGCCGTGCCAGCACGGACTCGGTTTCGCATTCGTCGAATATATGTCTTGCCGGAAGTAACGGCGGGCGTGTGCAAGGGATAGAGAGAGGGCACTACAAAAATCTCGGCTTCGCAGCGAGATTGCACGACCTTGTGCTGCATCTTCTCTCGGACAATGCGCGTTGTGCGAGGGGGTGTGGAAAACCCATTTCTCGTCAGCAACGGCATAGCTGATGTGGCCGGATAGTGGCCGCTCCTCCGGAAAGGATGATTCGATGTCCTTCGAGCATCGAAGTGAGAATTGCTTTCTCATGCCGAGTTGCCGGGAGTCCTCGGGTTCATTCTCTCTCCACGCACACAGGAACGGGGTCTCTTCGGGTCACCGGGCTCTCCGTTCAAGAGCCCTGAAGCCGCACCAGTGCAGGCAGTTGTTTCCCTCGAGATATGAGATTACGTCTGATGCTTGAGGCGCCACGAAAAAGCTGAGCCGGTGTTGGTCGACTGGCCGCTTCGCGGACAGTCTATTGGATCGCCTGGGAGGTCTCCGTGTGGTCCAACGAGGTTGTCGAACACTTCAGTCACAATTAACAAATTGACGCATCCGCGTGCCTGCTTCAAGTGGTGGGCGACAACGAAGCGTTCGATGAGAATGCTCAGTGAAAGCGGAAGACTTTTCTGCAAGGGGGTGAACCAATCACCGGGCGTGGGCTCGCTGTTGTCCCTTTGAGTTTTCTCTTGGCAAACTCCCCTTTACCGTTCCTTTGCCTGCTCTGGCAGTCTGCGTCCGAACGTCGTAGCAGGCGGTCGATCTGGTCCTTTCGTGCAACCACTCAATTTGAGTTCACCGTTCCGAATCTTACGAATCCCCCCGCGATTTCAGGTTGAAGTATTGCGGACTCCGCTGTTTGTGCACACCAGCAGCATCCATCTGCTTCGGTATTTGCTTCATAGTGCACGCTGCCAGCTACAAATTGTTAGTAACTTCTTAAGGGTGCTCTGACTTTTTGTTTTGTTTCTGGTCCCCGGCCCCCCAAAAAATCAGTACGCACGCCAGTGGCTTATATACGGTCTGGTGCTCGGACCAAGTCCGAGCCAGGGGATTAGTTTCCGTTGCAGATTCAGGCCGACGGTCTAAATCTGCAAACCGGACTTGGCCGCATAGGGTTAGCGTCAGTTTCAATTGTGAGGCAAATCCTCACATTTTTGAAAAAAAAGGAGCCCAGCACGAGCTGCTGGTGTTGACAAAAAAAAATCTGGGAGGAAACTGGTGTCACATCCACTAGTCCACCTTGGAAAACGGGAAAATCCAAAAGAAATATGCGTTTTTCTCGGAACCCTGGGGGCCAGTCCCGTGGTGTATGGGTCAAACTGGGTCCAACTGCTGGTGGGGCCTAGCTAAAGTCTCATCATCAGGGGGCAGTCATAAATACGTCACCAAGAAACATACCCAAAAAAAAATTGCCGCTGCGCGGGGCCAAGAAACTACCCCCCTCTCAAAAGTGTATCCAAAAAAAATTTGCCGCTGCGCGGGGCCAAGAAACTACTCTCAAAAGTGTATCCAAAAAAAATTTGCCGCTGCGCGGGGCCAAGAAACTACCCCCCTCTCAAAAGTGTATCCAAAAAAAATTTGCCGCTGCGCGGGGCCTGAGTCAACAACAATAAGCCAAAACCGTTCTTATACAAGACGGGGAGGACGTGATCTGAAACACGGGGGTCCTCAGTGAAGCGCCCCTGGTGCAGTCGGTCGGGGGTCCAACCCACTGCACCACGGTGCAACAGCAAACAGAGGCTTTTCTTCCGCGCAAACTGCGCTTTTCTGAAGAGCTTCTAGCCGAACCCCTGTTTTTTTACATCTCTTCGAGACAAAAAGTGCCCAATATAGCTTCCCCACCAGAAAATGGCTATCCCTCACATTATTTTCAGGTTGTACACGATTTTGAGGGTCACGCTAATACCCTGCTTGGCCGGGCAGGGATTATCCTGTATGGTTAAAAACATTTTTTTTACCAAAAAAAAAAAAGAAATCTGAAAACAGGCCGGTGAAAAAAGATTTTTTAACCATGGGGATTTCTGGTGAAAACTTTTTGGCAAGGGACCCAGGCTACAGGCTCAGATCCTGGAGTCGTAGTTGCTGTTTTGTGTGTACACAGCTTGCCAGCGATGTGGTCCAGAAATATCTATGGGGCATGAGGGGCGTTGGGATTAGCGTGTTGTCGTGAGCAGCTTCGCCCTGCCTCGATTCGTTGAAAGGCGTTGAGGCCATCATGCCGTAGTGCCCACTGGGACTGACAAGTGAAGGCTACAACAAAGTGGAGAAGCAGCAGCCAGATTGAGTTTTCCATCACACCCAGTAATCAGTCACTGGAGGATCGTTTGCTATCCTGAAGCTCACAGGCCTGAAAGGATTTTGAAACTAAAAGAGATGTCGCTCACCGCATTTGGTTTTAGTGGTAGCACTGTGGACGACACTGTGCTAACGTATGACACTACTGTGTGGGACACTGCTTGCTTCAGCAATCCATGCTTTCCCACGCGCAGCGTGGGATTTTTTTTTTTTCTGGCCATATCAAAGATTTTTTAACCGGGATTTTTCAGAATTTCGGGGATTAGAATAACCCCTGTCAGGGGGTTATGCACTGCAGCGGTTGGGTGAGGTAACCAGGGGGTTATGCACTGCAGCGGTTGGGTGAGGTAACTCCATAGGATAATACAGGGGGTCTTTTGCGCACCTCAAACAGAGAAGTAGCTTCGGGGGAGAGGATTTTTACTTTAGCGGACTTTTTTCCCACGAAAATGGGGGGGGGGGGAGGGACCTACCCACCCCAGGCCCTAAAAACGTGGTTGACAGCTGCACCATCAACACAGCGTGTCCGACTCGTCGATACCGGCTCCTGATGACTCGCGGCGGCACCTGCCGAGCTGCCACGACTTGATCGACGCACTCTCCAAAAATCCAAATCCTCGAAATTTTGGCTATTTGTACTTATCCATTTCCCAAAGAATTCCTGAGTCCAAAAACTGTTTTCCAGGCAACTCCCCTGGGGAATTCGTCTACGCGCCGTTGTGCAGGAAACGTGAGCGGAATAACACGAGGAATAAACCGGAGCCAATGCCGGGAACACGAGAGGAAACGAAGGATTGTGAGAACTAAACTAACGAGGGGGGCATCGCGGTGCTTGCATGTTTTGCAGCAAGCCGCCAGGGGGAAGGGTGGGCGGGCAAAAAGAAGATGTCCAACCCACCGCCACCACCACCCAAACCTGAGCTCATGGTGAGTTAGGGATCCAACTCTGCTTGCAGAATTCCCTTAGTAAACTTAGAAAACCGACTTAGAGATTTTCGGACAACTTGCACCAAGAGAATCTTGGTGCAAGTTCCGAGCTGGCCGACGGTAGTGGACGGAGTATCCGAGCTAGCGGACGGTAACGGACGGACTATCCGAGCTGGCGGACGGTAGCGGACGGAGTATACAGCACTTGGGTGTGTGGTGTTAGGGGGGAAGCTACTCCGGGGCGAGCAAGGTCTCCACCGCGAAGTCATTCATCTGACGACACAGGTAGGTAAATATCATCCAATCAAAGGTAGGTCAACGGTCATCGGTAAGCTCGTCACGACTTTCTCTCTCGCGCGCGTGCCAGAGAGACAGGCACGCTTATTGCAACCAGAAGTCTACAGCCAATCTTCACGCGCCTTCCCGCTCTTGTAACTGCAGCATGTTTAGAGTCTACGTTGAGGCAGACGGTCTTGCAGTTCAGGATTGTGACCCGAAGCCTTCTTTTTTTTTCCAACGCTGCGCGAGTTTTTCAAAGAAAGCAGCAGTTCCACAATGGAGTCATGCTGTCATTTTCGACATCACTCTCAACAAACACTGGCTTTTGTAGCGAGGCCCATAGGTACTATAACAAGTTCTGCGGCCGACTTCAAGGCTCTACTTCTATTCACAACAACAACAACAGCAAACCTACGCATTTTCTTTCTCTTCCCTGCTTCCCTGGAATACTTAAACCCTACTCAGGAAGCTGTTCCAGAATATCTAGAGTAACGATCGCACGTGGTCACCTCCATGTGTAGCGACTGCGTGTCTGCATATAAGTCTTATGTTCCCATGAAACAAGCAAACAAACAAGCAAAGCGAAACGAATTGAAACACCGGCCTTCTAAACCACAAATACAGCTGGAAATGCATCAGTGAGCTCAGGTTACATTTTTTTTTCTCGTGTTTGTGAAATGTGTGTGAACGAATAGGGGGCGATACCCTTTGTTTGGACATTCAGCTCCCGCGATTATCAGTACATCGCACTTGATGCACACAATCATCGCGGTCTTCGCATTGCCCATGAAGGAGGTGTATCGCACTTGACGCACGCAATCGTCGCGGTCTTCGAATTGGCCATGAAGGAGTCCCTGAGGACTTCCGTCAGCTTCGATCCTGTCCAAACGTCTCTTAGCCTGCACGGCGCAAGGCTTAAAACGGCAGCCGTATGGCCGGAATCAGCGTGTCCGGCCAATACCTGCAGCGCCTTGCTTTTCAAGGTTTGAACGGCAAGCGAACAAAAGGGCCAATTGGCTTTCGTACCGCGAGAAGTCCTTGATGTTCGGCAAGGCGATGTTGGCCGTTTCCGAGTATCGAACGTCGTCGTTTCCGAAATGAAAGCGACGACCGTTACCCGTTGCTAAGTCTGCACGCTTATCAGAAAAGCCGGGGCCTCTTCAAAACTTGCCGATCATTCCATCCGTACCGGAAAGGCTGACCAAAAGCAGAGGCGACGTCGGTATTGTGAGTACCAAGAACGCTACTTATTTAGGATTCAACGTGATCGGGAAGCTGTCTTACCTCGTTGGCCTTCCTGGAACTGCATACAGCAAAAACAGGGATGCGTTGACTTGGCCCAATCTGTAAGAAAGAACGCGATGACCTTGACTCCGACTGCAACACACTCCCTCACTCCAATTAAGCCCGCGAAAGAACAAGAATCAAAAGCTGAAGACACGATCCCTCCATTTCTCCAACAAACCTTCTTGGATATCTCCTGTTGGTCCAATGACCATCTCCCGGCTCCCTTCCGAAGCCTTATCCAATTTTGAGAGTGATTTCTTTTGGGTCTGGGCCGAACTTTGAAGGCGCTCGTGCGGAATTGAAAAGGGTTAATCCTTACTAAGACTCGGGCTGGTTAGTAGTTCTGGCTGGCTTACTGTTTGAAAAAGGATACGAAGGCAAGTCCAGTGCGAACCACCCGAGTCTGAGACTGGAAACACAAAAACTTCGCCGTTGCTTGACAGGGAACGGCGTACAAAGTTCTAATGCTCAGTTCGTGACTCGACGGAGCTACGAATTTCCCGTCGGCGTCCCGGGACTAAAACTAAACTAAAATAAAGCAAAACTAAAATAACGCTAAAACGGGTTGACAAGTGAGACCAGCAGTCGTACATCGCACTGCGGCGAAGTGCGGGGGTATAACTGAGAAACAATCCGCATTCCAGAAGACAACGTAGACAAGGTCCGACGACCTGCAAGCCCCACCACACCCCCCGCCTATATTTACTTTGAACACCGTTTTTTGAACATTTCTTTTTTTTTCCCGGCCAAGTCAGGGCCTTATATATAAAAATTCCTCCCACGTAGCTGTCCATAAGTTGCTCGGAGTTACTAAAATTCCAGTTGCGGCACAACTGCACGTTTATGTATCCGACAGGGTGCACCTTTTTGTGGTTCCATCACCTTCGGAAGCAAAAGAGCCATGCGAAGAAGGCGAGTGTTGGGGTACTGTAGCAGTGTGCCGGGATCATTCAAGAACACTTGGCAGTAATCTGCAACAGCAGGGCGGACAGCCGCAGTCTTCGCTTTCTTGGCAACACGTCATGAACCAATACACAAGCCAGAAATACCAGCGCCGCAGGCGCCGAAAATTTTTTCAAGCTATTGGGCCAGTCGCAGGTTCCAAAATTGAGGCTGTATGTTGCTTCAACGATGATCCAAAGGTGCAGTAACCGGTGCTGTGTACTGCTAGTGTGACTGCTGTACTGTAGCACTACTACTGGGCCCCTCAGCCGGGGCATTCTGTCCTTTTTTTTTTTTTTTTGGTTGCTCGGACCCAGGCTATAAGCTTCATTTTGCCTCAGTTTTCCAAATTCCGTCTCAAGAGTCGGTTTGCTTCTTCCCGCTCTAAACCGAGAAGCCTTTGCTTGCCTTCCAACAGGGGGGGTCCGGGGGGCTCCGCCCCCCGGCAAACGGTACGGTACATTCAGGTGGAGAAAGAGTTTGCATTTCTCAGTCCGTTTGTCGCGTTAAATACGACCAACGTACTGGTGGCACTGTTTGCCACCTGTGTGACCCTCGCCCCGCTCCCCCGGGTGCGCATTCCTGAAGCCAACAGCCCATTTCAAATTCATTCACCACTCAGATACTGAGTGCTGGTAAATCATTGGCACGAGTAGATGCAGACCGGAGATCACACGGAACAAGGCACCTGTGAAAGAATCTGCATGAACTCCGGGCTGCTTCTGAGCCTCGACTCTCTCACTCGGCTCAGCTCCCGCGGCAGCCCCACTTCTGCCAGCCAGCCCACCATGCCCAGCGGCGACCCACCGATGGCCAGCCCCTGACCGCGAGCCCAGCCCTTGACCGCCAGCCAGCTTCCTGGCACAGCTGGCCTAACCCACGCCACCGGACCCCCACGACCTTTTTCATCGAAGGTCGTTTTTTGCACTTTTTTTTTTTTTTTTTTTTGAGCAGCCCGGATTTCCAAATTCCGTCAGCTGACGGAATTTGGAATGGGAAGCTAATGCCCTGCTCGGACCAGTCAGGGAAGTAGCTTGAGCTCTGAGCCCCACGTAAAATCCTACCAAATGTTGTACAGAGCACTTTTCGGGGTCCTCGTGGCACTTGGTGCGTGTGGAGCTCAGACCGGCACTGTGTTGAGGGTGTGGGGCGTTCGGACGAAATGCGGCACGTGCAAGTGGGTTTTTGCTCATCGAAGGTAGCGCCACACAGCAAGAATTGCTAGCCGCTTTGTAGTCCACAGAGAGTGTGGCAACTTTGTAGTTGTCACTACTGTCCACCACAGAGACTGTCCTTCGGGAAGCAAAAAAGCCATGTGAAGAAGGTGTCGTGTGGCGGTTTTCTGCGACAGCGGGGCTGACAGCTGCGGTCTTCTTGGCAACGACATGTAACTTTACATAAGCTAATACCAGCGCCGCAGGCGCGCAAATTTTTTCAAGCTACTGGGTCAGCGCTGCAGGTATCCAAACAGCAAGAATCGCTATAGCCGCTTTGTAGTCCACAGGGACGGCAAAGTTGATGCGAGTCAAGTGCACTTTCATGTACCCGACAGGGTGCTCCTCTTTGTGGTTGTCACTACTGCCCACCACAGAGAGCAGGGTGGACAACTGCGGTCTTCTTGGCAACAAGACATGAAACAATACACAAGCCAAAAATGCCAGCGCCGCAGGCGCGGAAATTTTTGCCAAGCTAATGGGCCAGTGCAGCAGGTTCCAAAATTGAGGGTGTACGTTGCTAGAACGATGATCCAAATTCTTGGCAACAAGACATGAAACAATACACAAGCCAAAAATGCCAGCGCCGCAGGCGCGGAAATTTTTGCCAAGCTAATGGGCCAGTGCAGCAGGTTCCAAAATTGAGGGTGTACGTTGCTAGAACGATGATCCAAAGGTGCAGTATCCGTACTGTAGCATCATCCCCCCACTCACTGCCCACTACCACCACTGCCCACCGCACCACCCACCCACTGCACAACCTCTACGACCTCCCACCACATGACCACCCACTACCGCTGCCCACCCACGACACCCAGCCGCTGGCTATAACTATAGTTTTTTTTTTTTTTTGGATGTTGCAGCCAGGACCTTATGCAGCCCATTTTCTCCTTCAGACTAGACACCAAGCCCATTTCTCTGGTGAGTCTTAATGCAGGGGGGGTCTTCAGATATGGCACTTCAGATTCTGTCTTGTTCGGAACCTGTAACAGAAACTGATGCCTGGTAACAGGCGAAAAATTCGAAATCTTGTAGATAGTTTATGGGGGGTCCAGGGGGCACCGCCCCCTGGGAGACGGTATGGTACATGGTCAGAATCTGATGTCCTGGCTGAGGCAGGACCTTCTGCCGTGTCCTCCAGAAGCTACTGATGATTGTTCTGATGAAAGGTCTCGCCCCTCTTCAGTAGCACAGCCAGAATAGGAGAAATAATTCCCACTACAGACACCCAAAACCTCTGCTCAACCCAAGATTACAGACACCAAACTCCTGCCCAACCCAATCCGAGGTAGTGTAAATCAACCCAACCTCCTACCTAATTATCGATTTTTTTTTTTTTGGGTGAGTTACCTCACCCAACCGCTGCAGTGCATAACCCCCTGGTTGCAGCAGTGCATAATACAGAGACCTGATTTTGGCCAAAAACGGGTGTTTTGCGCATCTGGACGTTTTTTGGCCTGAAGGCTTTGTACACCCTGACAATTTATGGCCCTTTAATTTGCGGAATTATACTTTATGGCCATGCAATTTATGGACGAATTATTTTATTTTTTGGAGGGGCATTTCTTGTCCAGGCTCTTTGGACAGGCACTCGACCTTTTTGGGGACAGGGAACTAGCTATGCCCCGACCACCTACCGCAGAGACAGATGCAAATTATGCCTGCGCCGCAGGCGCGGAAATTTTTGAAAGTCACACAAAAGCAAATCCTTGTTTCCGATAGAGGAGGATGTTCTTGTTAAAAAGTACCTCTGACGGGTCCCAGTTTGCGACTGTGGGCAGAGCTTACATACGCCTTCAAACCTGATTGGACAATAGTTATTAGAAAGCGGGGTGTATTCGGGCACAGCAGGAGGCGCAGCTCTTGGGGTCATGGGTCGTTTCGGTTTCGGGTGGTGCGAGCGTGAGGCGTGTCTATCCAAGATGGTGGAAGAGGGCAGTACTCATGGCATTCACGGTGGGCAAGGGTTCACAAAGGTAGAACACACGGCCTCTGGATACAGCGACGACAACTTTCCTAGCCTGTGGAGCTCCACGAACTTCACAGCATAGTCTGTAAAGGTCGGAGAGGCTGAATCAGGCTTGATCCGAGCCAGTTTGACGAGCACACGCGGGAGCTCTTCAACGTGCGTACTCTGCCGACCCTCCTCGACCCACCCTCCGCAACCTTCCGCCGGCCCTCCCTCCCATGCACACCCGGAGCCCCACCCATAGTTCATGTGTGTACTGGAGTACACCTTGACACAAGATCCGGACACGATTTTATATATTTTTGTCGTATAAGATCGCAGATCTTAGAAGATTAATATATCCGACGAATACCTAACACTCGTTACAGGTTGAATAACCCCGTCGCTATCCCGAAAACATCGTGACTTCACCCCTCGCTTGTGACAAACACACCGAATCACTGCTTGACCTTTCTACTTTCGATTTATGCATCACCCGCGACGGTGAAGACGAAGCAGCAGACGGAGCCAGTATACGCACTAGGACGAGGATGTATTATTTTTTTTTTGCGCATTTGAGGTGCGCAAAAGCCCCCTGTATTATCCTATGGCAGTGCATAATACAGAGACGTGATTTTGGCCAAAAACGGGTGTTTTGCGCATCTGGACGTTTTTTGGCCTGAAGGCTTTGTACACCCTGACCGGTAATGTATGGCCCTTTAATTTGCGGAATTCTATTTTATGGCCATGCAATTTATGGACGAGTTATTTATTTTTTGGAGGGGCCCAGAATTAATATTTCCTGCCAGGCTCTTGGACAGGCACTCGACCTTTTTGGGGACAGGGAACTAGCTACTCTAGGGGGTGCCCCGACCACCCACCACAGAGACAGATGCTAATTATGCCTGCGCCGCAGGCGCGGAAATTTTTGGCCAGTCACACAAAAGCAAATGCTTGTTTCCGATAGAGGAGGATGTTCTTGTTAAAAAGTACCCCTGACTGGTCCCAGCTGTTGCGATCGATGAACTGTGGGCAGGGCTTACTTACGGCTTCAAATCTGATTGGACAATAGTGATTGAACTGACCGGTCGCTATGTGTTCTTCTCGCCGAGCCCTTTCCTGTCCATAGTATGGCCAGTGACTTGTTGTGGTCAGCTAATTTATGGATCTGTAATTTATGGACGAACTAATTTACTTTAGGCGATTTTTGGCGAATCCATAAATTAGAAATCCATAAATTAGAAAGCGGGGTGTATTCGGGCACAGCGGGAGGCACAGCTCTTGGGGTCATGGGTCGTTTCGGTTTCGGGTGGTGCGAGTGTGAGGCGTGTCTATCCAAGATGGTGTGTGAGGGCAGTACTCATGGCATTCACGGCAGGCAAGGGCACTTCACAAAGGCAGAACACACAGCCTCTGGATACAGCTACCACGAACTTCACAGCATAGTCTGTAAAGGTCGGAGAGGCTGAATCAGGTTGATCCGAGCCAGTTCGACGAGCACACGCGGGAGCTCTTCACGTGCGTACTCTGCCGACCCTCCTCGACCCTCCGCAACACCCCTCGACCCTCCGCCGGCCCTCCCTCCTAAGCACACCCGGAGCCCCACCCATAGTTCATGTGTGTACTGGAGTACACCTTGACACAAAATCCGGACACGAATTTATATATACATATATATTTTTTTTTTGCGCATTTGAGGTGCGCAAAAGACCCCCTGTATTATCCTATGGTCGTATGGGGTCAACATCGGGTATATGAAGGGGGAGAGAATTATTACTATCGCGGAATTTTTTCCCGCAAATTTGGCTCAGAGGTGGGTAGGTCCCCCCCAGGCATCTTGTTAAGAACCATCCATCCATCCATCAGCCGGCTGACCCCCCCCTCAGGCTATTTTCACTGTGGAGGGGGGAGACGCTACCTGTCACACTCTAAGGTGGTCACCACGGTGGGCGGTCAGAAAAAAAAATTTTTTTTTTTGCCCCAAATACCCCAAATACCACACTTTGGAAAATTTTTGTGGGCCCACTTTTGGCAGGGAATTTTGACCATTTCACCTTAGAGAATTTGACCACCCAGCCTCCAAGGCAACTGCACTGTAGAGGGGGGGGGGGGGGGGTAGGGGGGGTCAAAAGCTGTCAAAATAGGTCATTTTTTTGGGAACCACATAGGGGCTCCTAAAAGGCAATAAAATTTGGTAAACCGCCCCAGAACCGTATAGAAATGCCTAAAACATGCTTTTTGGCTGCTGAAGTGCCCCGAAAAGGCCTTTTTACGAGTGCCCAATTTTTGGACTCAGGGTGGACACCGTTTGGTACCGGTGTTCTTCTTTTTAGGTGACAACCCCAAAAATAGTGACAGCATGAACCGAAGAAGGAAAACAACACTGCCCAAACCTATGTATTTTTACTCAAAAGACTTTCCTGAGAGTTGGGGATGGTGGGGCTTCGTAGGAGGCATCGACAAGCGACTCAATGAGGTACGGCTTCGTAACGTGCCGCCCCCTCGAGTCCTTGACGTCAGGGCCAGCTTTCGTAGTGGCCTGTGTCGTGTAGCGTGCTACCGCAAGCTGCAGATACCCTGCCCTGAGCTGCTATGTCGTGGCAGCCCTATGAATCCACCGCCGAACCTTTTCGTTCAAGTCCAGTTTTCTATTTTTGTTCAAGCTCAACGTGCGTTGGGGTTAGGTACCAGATACACCCCGGTGACCAGTATTGTCTTCCGTGCGTGTGCAATGCGACCCTTTCGGGGTGGTGTACGAAAGGCGAACTTGAATAAAAGACACTGTCGCGTGCATCCCTTCAACAAAAACGTTGGGATCTGGAAAATCCCACTACGGATGAGAGCATCTCATTGTTTTTCTCGGAAAGACATCGAACTTTGTGAATATCGCCCCAGCAGCAGTTCGGGGAAGAGCTGCTGCCTGCGGTGTCAACAACACCTCAGCTTGCGCAAGACTCAGAGAGCCTTTTGGGACGTTGTTAACCATCCAGACGAGCAACGTTCATAGCTGCCTTCCTCCTGGGTGTCGTTTGCCCTTTTGTTGCTTCCATTTGTGGCTGCCTGCACGTGATTGTAGCCTCATCTTTGCATGGTATGAACAGTGAAGCACACACACAGGCAGCTAGCCGGTACCAAACGGTGTCCACCCTAAAACCATCAACTAATACACCCCCCCCTGGGCCATTTTCCATGAAACTTTCCCCAAAAACACGTTTCCGGGCATTTCTGAGGCGGGTTGCATGTTTTTTTAGCCTTAAACTGCCGTTAGGTCTACAGGCTGAAAATGTCACCATTTTGACGCAAAAAAAGACCTTTTGACCCCCCCTAGGGCTATGTAGGATGGAAACGTTGGAAACGTTTCCGTTTCCGTTTCCGTTTCCGTTTCCTTCTTTTTGGCGGTGGATGGAAACGCCGTTTCTTTTCAAAAGAAACGGCTGGTATGCCACTAGTATACTGGCTGAAGGTCCGACCGGAAATGTGTTCCGAACGGCGGACCCCGCAATCCAGTGGGAAACCATGGACAAGGAGGCTCCGAAAAAGAGGGAGGAAAGAAGCATAAGAGTTGCGACCGCGCAACCACACGCATCCGGTTGTGATGACTTTGAGGTCTGCAGCTCTTTATACCAATGGCTGTTGTGGCGACGATGCTCTGTTGATGCGAGGCCGTTGGCCAACGCGCTGAAGACGATCGGGAAAGCACATCCGCTTCCAATAATAGGCTATACAGATACGATCGTTCAGGACAGCGGGAGCACCGCCGCACCACAGGCTACAAGACCGGGGGTTTTCAGCGGTGTAAGACAAAGAGGGAGTGCAAGCAGCATCAGGAGATGAGAAGGGCACACGTATGCCGGGGCAATGTTGAACCCGCCAGAAAAGCGATGGCCACGCAGTAACGTGTGTGTTAAACATCGATTGCCACAGTGCACCTGCCTACGACGACGGGTGGCAACCGTCACCGGAAGGGGCACCATCGGGCGGTGTTGTCGGAGCATAGACAGCGACGGCAGGAAGAACCCCACCGACAATGCAGAAGAGGACTGCAGATTCAAAAAGCCCCACTCGGCACGGCTGCCGATACAAGTAAACATGAGAACGTGGGTTGGAAGCAGCAGAGGACGAAGTGGTAGGCACAGAAGAGTGGAATCTGGTGTCAGAAAACCTCAGCATCCGCATGTGACGGCATTCTGCATCATTAGCTTGTGGTTTCCTATTTGCTCGTCTCAGATCGCCGACGAAAGAAAGCGGTGAGCATCAGCGACTGCTCTGCACAAACGAGACCGCGACGACACACAAGAAGGGGCCGAGCCAAGTCGAAGAACAGCCCAGGAAGGGCCCTGAAGAGTCAAAGAGCCCGCCAGAAGACGGAGGAAGAGAAGTGCCCGTAGATCAAAAGAAGAAGGTGATCCCGCCCTCTGAAAGGAAAGCCAAAATTTGGCTGGAAACGGACACCCGACGGACACACAGAAGGACCCGCGAAGTGGTATCCTATAGGACCCTTCAGCATGAGGAGCCTTCCGGCGTTTCTTTTAAAAGAAACGGAAACGTTTCCGTTTCCGTTTCCGTTTCCATATTTCGAAAAAACTAAAAGAAACGGCGTTTCCATCCAACTTAGCCCTAGGGGGGGGGGGGGGGGGGGGGGGGGGGGGGGGGGGGGGGGGGGGGGGGGTCTGGTTTATCCGGCCATCCGGCCAAAGTGGCTGATCCTTAACAAGAGCGCTGGTCCCCCCCCCCCTCATATTGCACTCACATACTGAGAGTAGCTGGGCCCAGCTTTCGACTCCAAAAGCTATTTCTCATTGTGCCCGGCAGCTCGAAACCCGAGCTTCGGGTTGAAATATTGGTCCTGGCGGACGGAGTATCCGACTTAGCGGACGGAGTATCCGAGCTAGCGGACGGTAGCGGACGGAGGTTACCCCATCGCTAGTAATGCCACTGCTCCTCTTTCTACCTTTCTTGGTTCAAAGTGACAAGTGCAAGGTGCCGAAGTAGAATTCCGCTAGCTCGGATACTCCGTCCGCTACCGTCCGCTAGCTCGGATACTCCGTCCGCTACCGTCCGCCAGCTCGGATACTCCGTCCGGAAACTCCGTCCGCTACCGTCCGCTAGCTCGGATACTCCGTCCGCTACCGTCCGCTAGCTCGGATACTCCGTCCGCTACCGTCCGCTAGCTCGGACTACCGAAACACGTTGAGCGGACGTGAGGTCATGCGGGTCTACTCCTACACGACAAATCACACAAACACAACAGGTCAAGGTCCTGATTGAGAAAACAACACACGGTGGTGTAAGCGAAGAACAAACCAGATTGTGTTTGTATTGTATTTGCCCCCCTGCCTCTATATTTCCTCCCTTCCATTCGGAGTCAAAGCAGCTACGTCGAGTATTTCCGAGTACCAGGGAAAGCCTGCACGGGAGCCAAGCTTCACGTGTTCGGCGGTACTGCAGAGCCACGGGCCTACGGGTCAAGGGGCTACCGACTTCCCAAACTGAAGCATTAAGGCGTGGCGCACCTTGGGGCTTGGCGCTCCCGCTGAACACAAGCTCGTCGAGACGGTCAGCCACAGGGCAGAGCGAACGGGGTTGTAGCACTGTGCTGCCTCCGACTCAAGCTTCGCAAGCTGTGGTGGACCGTCACGTTCAGGAGCAGCCTTTTTCTTTCTTCTTCTTCTTCTTCTTCCGACTTGTCCAGGAGGAAGCGCAAAAGCTCTCTCTTGAGCAGGGTGTCAAGGTGTAGCGGTGTGTAGCTCGCACGACTGAGCAAACAGGTTCCTCTAAACTCGCAAAGAGTGTTCCTTACACTACCCACGCATTTTTTCTCAGGAATAAAAACTTCCGTTCAAATACACTGCGTACGCATTGTATTCCAGCGGGATCGCATCCCATTCGCCCGAAAAGCTTGATCCAGACTGGTGTAGGTTGAAAAACGCCCGCAGAATGTGTCGCCAAACTGACGGGGTGACCATAATTGACCCATAAAGGACCCATGAAGACCCCTCTTTTGCCGAACGAAGTTGTGGAGATGTGTCGGCTCCGCCCCAAGACGCCGTACATCGGCGAAAACGGCACCGAAACACCGCCCAAAACCACCCCAGAGTAACGGTCTAAATCTGCAAACCCCGGAAGCCTTCAAACTAATACCCTGCGCGGGACCAGAAAAAAAAAAGTCAGAGCACCCTAACCCAAAAAAGTATTTCCGTGTTCATATTTCTTCCCGTTTGTTTCAGACATCGTCCACACACCTCTCCCACACCTCTTTTCTCTACTTCTTTCAGCAGGGCTTTCGACATATATATATATATATATATATATATATATATATATATATATATATATATTGAGCCAATTCACCTACCCCCCCTGAAAGCGACTTGAGCTCGATTACACTCGATTACGCGTCGATTACACTCGATTACACTCGATTACGATCGATTACAATCGATCAACTTTTGGTGAATTGGGGGGGTACTGTAACAATTGATTAAACACACAGCACTCAGCCAATCCTGATTAGCTGATGCAACGTGTCTATTATCGAGCCTTCTTCTGGGGCTAAAGATGCTGATAGCACGATCATCGAATATCGAACAAAAAGAAGCATATTCGCCTGAAAAAAAGATGTAGCCAGGCAGTGCAGCAGGGGACGAGGAAGTTCGGACTGACTTGTGGAAGCAGGTTGTCGAGTGCATAGGGGCTCGGGTACCATTTTCCCGTATTAGCAACCTTTGCAATTTAGCGCAGCTAATACTCGAGCCTTTTGGCATTCCCTGCGGGGCAGTTCCAGGCGATATGGCTGTTCGACAAGCGCTTGGCAGACACCCTGTCCTCGAAGATGTCAAGTTTCTGTTTGTGGGTTCGATCTCCCTGGCGACAACAAGGCGGTTGAAAACGGAGGCTAATCTCACCTTTAGGCACTGCAATGTCACGCATGCCATTGTCAGACGCTACCGTCTGGCATTGCGCAATTCGTGCCATAGTCGTTGGGGGTATTGACAAGGGGGTTCAGTGGACACTCATCTGTTGGCTCCTCGTTACTGCCCACGTAGGTTCCGGGAGGTCTGCTTGGCTGCACGTGGCTTGTGGTGTTGCTTCGTTCTTGAACTTTTTCTTCGGCTTCATGCGGTTCATCGTCCCGGCCTGCCCCTGGTACACGACTCGTCTCGTCTCCGTAGCTCGTCTATCCTGCTTCACTTCGTGCTTCCATCGAGCCTACTTGCGCTGTCACATTCCGATGGGTAGTGCGTCTGCGGGAGGAACCTGCCGTTATTGTGGCTGACACACCCTGTCCCTGCGGCCTTCATCGCTGTCTGCTCTCGTGCGGCCACTGTGGGGCATGATTCCGCCTCGGATCCTCGGTTGTGCTCCTTAGCTGGATCGCTAGCTCGATAAGAAGAGCTGGTGTGTGGGCACAAGCGAATGTGGTTGCGGTTGCGGGCCGGCCGGCGTGACTGCGAGCAGACAGGCTGCATGCGCGTGGGCCCAATCGCGCCATTCACGCGGTACTCCAAAGGCCTAATCGGGCCGGGCCGGCACATACAGATTGCGACCGGGGCCAGCGTCGCACCTCGGTCTCGTCCCTTACAGCCGGAGCACGTGGCTCTCCCCAAGCCTCTGGGAAGGTGGCGGAGCTGGGAAGACGCGAGAGAAAACCAAAGTAGCGGCGGCCGACCTCTGTCTGCAAGCACGTCTCTGGCAGGGCAGTCGGCACCAAACGGAGCACAGTACCTCTTCCAAAGCAGTCGGCTGAAGCGGAGCACAGTCAATGGGCATTCAGAGAGTGCAAAGCATGTCTCTTGTAGGGCAGTGGGCAGCGGGCTTTGACTTGTTTTGATGTGCTCTCGGGAAAGGTCAGCGCGGTAGCGATGACCAGGAGATCACATACAGATGGGTGGGGAGAGGCCCTGGGACTAAGGCGTGACTACCCCCGTCCCTGTCCCTCCCAGGGCGCCACCCCGAATCTAGCCTGGCTCCACCACGGTGAAGGCCCACACCTGCGGTTTCCGTCCCTCGTATGCTTGTGCTTGGCACTTCTTGGGCCAGACAGTGGTCAACATGGTCGCTCATGGGCCAGCCAGGGGTCCACCAGTGGTCGAACCCAAAATACTAGTGTCAATTTCGATCACACTCTACAACGCTCGACTACACTCTACTACACTCTACTACACTCGATTACACTCTACTACACTCGATTACACTATATTACACTCGATTACGCTCGATCAGGGGGTGGGTGAATTGGCTCATATATATATATATATATATATATATATATATATATATATATATATATATATATATATATATATATATATATATATATATATATATATATATATATCGACACACCGAGCATAGTCGTCGGGTTATGTGGCTGGCAGGTCTCGAATACAGTGCGACAGCAGATCAGCACTTTCAAAGACCTAAAAGTTGTAGTAGTAGTAGTAAGTGTCGAACTGCCGAAGCAGCCGGGGACAGCAGGCTCAGGGGGCAGGTCACTTGCTTTGCCCTTTCTTTTCGTCGACGACTAAAGAAAACACACTGCGAGAAAATACATACAAACGCGGACAACAGACCGGTACGGGCTACAAGGCAACCCCTGCTCAACTTGTAGAACGTGGGGGGCCCAAGACTACACTCCACGAAGGAATGTACTTGGTGTCGGTCACAAACAGTCCCGGACATGGCTAGCCAAAACCCATAACGAAAGCGTGCACTAAATATACAACCCGTAACCACATAGCCCTTTCTTGCTCTAAGAGAACCCATTCATGAACGGTCACACGGAGACCCTAAACCCCCGGAATTTCAAGCGAACTTTAACTCTGAAAAACAATTCGCCCGCCTTGCTTGCGAATAACGCAGCAAGCAAATGCCTGTACGACAAAGCCGAAGACTTACCCTGATTCGAGGGGCTGGAGTGGCCGACCTGCCGAGCAAGTGTTCACCTTACCGTGCACCCGTGATGCCGCTGAAGATATTGTGGTTGTCTACAAGCATCATGCACCGGCGGGAGGCATGCTTTTCGGAAGTCCGAAGGCCCTTAGCTCCTGTTCCGTACAATCAGAAGGTCTGATTTGTGCAGCACGCTTTCCCACACGCCCTTGTTTGGGGCTTATTTGTGCTGCGCAAGCCACCGGCTAGGGGGGGTCTCGCATGAAGCCTTTTTTCAAACAAAACTACGCATTTCTTTGCTGCCCGCCTGTTTCGGGGTTCGACAAACAATCACATCACAAACCTACGCATTTCCTTGACACAAAAAGAGAACGTTCAAGGGAGGGTCGACTCATTCCGAATGCCAACTTTTCCCAATTAGACTACCTACCTTCTAACTTGGGGGGGGGCGTCTCATGTACCCGCACTATGTAGTACTACTGAGCCGGTCCGTCCCTATCTCTTGAAACTGCATCGAAGTGCCTGCCGCTGTTTATCACAGTGAATCACGGTCCACCACGGTCTATCAGGTCCATCCCTAGTCCCTAGAGCTGCATCGAATTGCCCGGTGCTGTATTCTTCGGTCTATCACGGTCTATCAAGACGGGATGGACCGGCTCACAGTATGCAGTTCTGTACGGCACACAGCGCCTGTCTTGTGCAATCGCGGGTGTTGTGGCGAACCCCATCGCTAGAAAATGTGAATTGAAACGCTAGGAAATGCCAAGGTGACCAAGCATGATGCTTGCGACACACCATGTCAGAAGTCTTCCCAACATGTGTGTAAGCTGTGATGCAGCAGGTCGAGGATGACCATCTGGTACGACTGCCTGAGAGACTTGCCATGGCGTCTTCACAAAAAGGCACAAAAGGTTGTCAAGAAGCTGTTTTCGGGTGAACGAAGACATCAATTCTGGTGGTGGTGCTGGTAGAGGCTCGGCTAGTGCGCCAATTGCACAACAAGACGAGCATTGGGTGACAGCCTGCAGCAAAAGAAGACAGCACATTGGGTGACCCCGGGTCATTTTCTTTGGCTCGAGTTCGTTTTCGAACTGTTTCGAAAAAAAGAAATGCCGTATCTACGTTTTCTGGCTGTTTTGTGATGCTTGGGCTCATTGCAGCTGTCACAATGAGTTTTAGAACAACCACTCGTACCCTGCCAATAGCCGGGATCTGCGACACCTTCCGAGGGCGGTACCTCAACACTTTTTTGGGTTAACAATGCATTGTTGGAACTAAAAAATAGTAGTTGGCAACGTACTACATGAAACTTACCAAAGCAGGTGAGTTCCGCTAGAGCGCACAAACAAAACACATGCTAAAACGACTGCCTGAGCTCGCCGCATTAGAATGCATCTTTTATTGGTCAAAACCGACCAAGGAATGACCTCTAAAACACTTGCTGGTCGTGGGACAGAATACCGTGGCGCGGGTGATATGTATATGCCGGCAAGTGTCCGCCAAACTCTTACTGACACGTTCCCTATGCAGCGTCAGGAGCATAATGAGTCAACCCCCCTTTAGCAATCTTAATTCAAGTTTCATTGGAGTCCACTCCAGTGCGACAACTTCAACTGGAATGACGGCAAAAAAGCACGCGATCGACCTGTCAGGTGCACGATGCCGCGTGCTGTTCTCGTACGCCTGGCTAAGTAGACCAGCAAGAAAGAAAAGGACACCACACGCTTCCTCACTTATTCATCCAATATATGCTGTTTCGGAGCCGCCTTGCGTCCGCTCGTGCAGGACCCATGCCGAACGAATGTGTGCAGAGCTGAAACCCCACGAACGCAAAAAGACCACAATAAACGCTAAAAGCCGTCATTTGCCCAGCGTGCTGATGAGAAGGGTGACGATAATGAAGGATGAGGGGGGCTTCTCCGTTGGTGTGCGTGTCGTCCAGCGTTAGTGGACACGCTGCCCGGGCAAGGGCCCCGACAAGATTTGTTGACGACAAATCTGAACAAAGGAACGTCTCACAAGCGCGCCTGTTGTTTGCGTGAGCATCAGGCAAAACGCGAGCTGTCCTGTATCCATTTGCAGGTACCAGGCACAAAGGTGCCCAGCATGCACCTCGCCTACCAAACGCTTCGCAAAGTCACGAATGCCTATCGAGTACGGTAGGCTGTCCGTCGTAGTCCGTTCAACTTCATCTGTAGAAAAAAAAAATAGGAACACGCCGGTGTGTTGCAAGCTGTCGCAGGCGATGACAATAAGGATCTAGCTTCACATCGACCAGTATGTCAATTAACGGAACTGCTGGCAAAGCCGGAAATTCCCGTCCGCACCTACCGGGAGAGCACGAAGAAGTCAGGCTTCGCAGCCCGTGCTCTTCTTGCTTTCGTGGGGGGCTGACGTGAGGTAAGAGCAGACAGTGATCTGAAGCCTTGCTGTCTTAAGAGAGGTATACGGTATGTGGTGTGCACACAACACTGGTTGATACCTGCTCCAGTGGTCCCAATACTGGTACCCAGCGGTTCCAGGCATCAGACCATATTGGTACCACCTACACACACAGCATGCACTCGCTGTGCAGTACGAGTGATGGGTGTTTACAGTACCTACGGATCCCTTCTGTTCTTTGTCTGGCAGCATCGTCGAGCATTTCCTTCCAAGCTGGCGCTTGTGTAAATAAATATCGAAAAAACGAAGTCCTCGAGCATTTATTTTGACGAGTAGAAAACGAAGAACCCGCCGATCCGCAGGAATGGACTGGGCCCCGCGCTCATTGTTTGCAGAAGGCCAAAATGGGCACCTGCCAACTGGAGTTCTCGGGCATCCCAGCGAAACACGCGACCTCCCTCTGAAATCAACCCCATCTGAGGCGAATATTGCTATCTATTTCTGAGTGAATGCGACAGGGTTTCCGCTGCACCAGCCGACTTTTCTGCACTCGTGACACCAGACAGGTGGAATGCAAGTCTTCAATTAGGCAGCATATCTTTTGGCATCTACATGAAGCCAGGACTTCATAAGACCCTTAAGTATTATCATTCATCACGCAGCGGCGCACTCGAGGCACACCCAAGCCAGAAGAAGCAGACGGGAGTGCAGTAAAGTCGGGCGGCAGGTGGAAATAGCTATTTATTCACCGAGAGAAAAGTTGTTTTCTTGCACGAGGGTTTTCCAGATTGCCACGAGAGCCCGTAGGGCTCTCGTGGCAATCTGGAAAACCCTCGTGCAAGAAAACAACGTTCTCGAGGTAAGAAGATAGCTTTACTGCCAGGGGCAACTTACTTTTCTGCATCACAAGTGAGCTACACGGCCAGTCAGGCCCGCCAACGCTGTGTCGACAACATTTGGAATGCTTCTGTTGTGTACAGGTTTGACTCATAGCTTTTGTAAATCTGCTTGCCAGGTTGATGTGCAGATGTGCTCCAATTTCAAGTAGCAACCGTGTGGACTTCGCCTGTTTTCTCTTCCGGTTGTCAAACTTATCACTCCTTCTTCGCATTTCGTCCCATGCTTGCGGGCCCGGCAGGTCTGCAGGCGGGAGCATAGTCTGGCAAAAAATGCTCTCGTAGGTAGATTCTTCGCGGATTGCCCGCTTTTTCCCCCTTAAGATGTCAGTATGACAGGTTAATTACCACTGGAAACCAGTTTTGCTTGGAGTGTACGAAAAGTAAGCTTGGAGTGTAGAAAAGTAGCTCACGGTGATGCAGAAAAGTAAATTGCCCGGCAGTAAAACTCGTTTTTTTCAAACAACCCGCCGACCGGGATCCGCTCGCAGCACCCTTGGGCTGGGCTGCACCACCCAACCGAAAACTTAGCGTCTTTTCGAGGTCCAAAGGTGCCTGTTCAACTTTCCCCACGCTAAAAGGCGCAATCCGAAAAACGGTAAGAAATGTGCTGCGGGTAGCTTGCTAAAGAGTTAAATTCGAGAGTTCTTCAATTTAACACAACCTCTATGCTCGCCCAATTTCGCTCGAGAGTACGCTGGCTCTTTGACACCAGGAATAAACCAAGACCGCCGACCAATGAAAAGGTGCATGCAAATCCATGTGGTTCATGTACTTAAAGATCTCATTTTTCATCCCCTTGACACTCCAATACTGGAGTTGTTCACTAAAAGATCACGGGAAGTGTCCCACCAGAACTGCGTACACAGTGCGTATAAGTCGATCTTTGAGTGCGTGAGCCCCTCCGAAGAAAGGTCCATCACACTAGTTCCATGCTACTTAGCCCGGGTCTCTCCCCCTCCTTCTCTTGGTCGCCTGGTCTTGCATCTTGTTGGTCCGTCCGGGCTGGTCGCTTCGCGCTTCCCCTTCGTCTTGCATAACCTCGTCTTCACTCCCTGCCTCACGGGCTTCTTCGGTTTGTGCCACCTGCGACGCGGGCCGCTTTGCTACTCGTCTGCGCGTCGACTGCTCTGTACTCGCTGCCGTATCCGCGATTGTCGCTTCTCGTACCGACCGCGCCTGCCTTTCCTGTTCTGCCATTCGCCTCTGTGGTCCGTCGGCCGCCTCGGCTCGGGCGTTCTGCTGTGCTATCGTGATCTCCTCGTCTTCCTTCTTACGTTGCTTGGCACTCCGTGCTGCCCGCGCCGCTTGCGGCGCGGGCCTCTTGAGAGCCGGTCGTCCTCGTGTGCGCTGCTCCGCCTTCGTATCCTGGGTCGCGCCCTCTGCCTCCGGCGCGCCTCGTGACACTTCCTTGCCCCGGGTGTTGTTCCTCATCGAGCTCCTCCCTCCTCGTCCCGCCTGACGCTCCTGTTCCGCTAAGGCGAACCACTTCTGGGCCCGTCGCCCCCTTTCCTCGTCCGATGGGTACCACTAATTGAAATCGAATTTTCCTAGTCTCTCCCCGTCTTCCCTGCGCTCTGCTTGTATACCTTTCCGTGTTCTGCCTTCGTGTACTCTCCTGCCGACACCTCGAGCCCTCGCAGCGCTTGCAGGGTATCTCTGCCCAGGATACAGCGCCTCTCCAGACCCTATTGATTTCTTTCTTGTCGGCAAAAGCTCCCATCGTGAGCGTCTTGACCATCCCCAACAGCGTCCTCATTTTCCCCGCGAGCGCAGCTCCTCCATGCGCTTCCCCTTTCTGGCCTGCGTCCTCCTCTCCGTCCTCTGCGTCTTCCGGTCCAACCGCCTTCTGTCCGCGTCGCGGCAGGTCCATTCCGGATTCGACTTAAAAGTCGACGGTGAGTTCTATGCACGTCACCGCCATCTCTTCCTCGCTCTTGGCCCAACGCAAATTCGCCAGCCAATGCGCCAGCGCTAAGTATAGCGCCCTTCCATGCTTCCAGTTTTTGGGCATGTATTCCGCCAGTGAATTGCGTACACAGTGCGCGAGGGAAGTCAGTGGGCGTGATGAGTAGTAAAATATGGGGCTTACAGTGAATCTTTGTGCATGCAGTACTTTTTAGTAAACCTTTGTCCATCGTTTCCTTCGTTTCTCCTTCACTAGAATGCTGCAGCGACACCCTTGCGACGCACATTGAAAGTGTAAAAACGCGTACGACAAACAGTTCTGTCGGTGCTGGCGCAGCGAAACCCGTGGCGCCAGCTCTTCGAATCAGACCACCAACATTGCACTCACCGGCCACGGCACGACGCTCGGGAAACTGGCGCTTCGGCCTGAAAACCCGACTTGAGCGTGACTTAGCTCCCACAACATATCCGCACAGCATGGGGGGCGGCACGGGAATGCGTGGTTAACGGCGGAGAATTGTTTGAGTAGCGGCTGGGTAACGAATGCCACCTGGACACCGACCTCAAAGGACCTCGCCGCGTAGCGTCTCTTCATCGTGCGCGACGAAAGGAGAGCGAACGGCGAAAAAGGGGCTGAACCGCCGCGTTACCAGTTCTTCGATGCAAATGCGGCGCTACGTGTTGGGAACGGAACACCGATCGTGCAAACTGTAGCTGCGTTCACCAGTCGCGCATCGTGTCGTGCTGCAGTCGGATTCTTCAGACGAGCTTAGATGTGAATATAGCTGAAATCATCTGCAGAATACCACGAAAAGCCCTCTCTAGGCGAACCCCCGTTCTCACCCTTCTTCGTTTTATTTGCTTGCGCTGCTACAACCCAACTCGCTTCAGATCGCGGGAGGGGAAAGGTGGTACGGGTGCGGGAGCGAAACAGGGAAACCCCGCCCAGGCTTCAGCCAAGGACAACCCCGGGAGAACATGAACATGGGGACCGCCCCGCCGCCCACGGGCTACAATCAGCAGGGGCAGCAAGGATACCCTATGGGACAAGCGTATCCGCCGCAGGGACAGGGATATCCACCGCAGGGACAGGGATACCCTCAGGGGCAATCCTACCCTCCTCAGCAGAAAGTGCCAATGCCCATGCAGATGAACATGATGCCCCTCGTCCATTCGGGACGGTGGAAGCAGGTACTGCTGACTTTGTGTAAACACCCTGTCTACAAAAAATCACCCGCTTCGTACGAAAATACTCGCGCGGAGGCGTTTCTGATTCTGGTTCTGGTTCTGAACTTGGGGCTGACCCTCGGCCTCTGCGACCATCATGGTTCGCGCGAGCATCGATACCGGTCGCACGTCTCGTGGGGCAGGTGACCTACTCCGAGTCCTCTGGAATTCCGACACGTGTGCCGTTTGGACCCAAGGACACTCACGCAGCAAGAGCTCGACTCGCAAAGCACAGTTGCATCATGGCGCGGGGGAGTGTGGGCGCTCGAAAAGCCACACGTTGTAGTGGCTTTGCTTCATCTCGTCTCCGTAGATTTAGACACCGCATTTTCGAGTCAGCAGCAGCATGCACCCAAATGCTGCTGACAGTATTGGTTCGAGCGCGTAGCGCCCACCTTGCTGACATGCTATTTGCCCCCATTAGTTCGAGCAACCACAAAACCATCGAACGTCACAGGAACTTTGCGAATGCAGCCCTTGCGACAAGTGCTGCTTGGCCCTCTTCTGCGTGCCTTTTGCTCACGCGATTGCCAGGGGAAGGTGTGTTTTCATTTCTTTTCACGCAGCTGGGCGAATAGAATAATGCACACACACAACCCTCCCAACAACGGTCTTTTCAACGGATTCTCTGGGAGACTCCATCAAGTTTATCCAAGACACACAACTCGCCACCTTTGTTTGAATAACGCAACTGCGCCCATTTCTTCTCCCGTGCATACCTGACGCTCACTGTCACCGCCATGAACTCAAATTCAGACACGATGGCAGCAACTGCTGTTACCATGCTATGACGAGTCCTCCGTGCCTGACGAACAGTGTGCTCAGGGCCAACTACGGTATCGGAACGTATCAGGACTGCTGCACGGATGTTATCGAAGGAACATTCTGCGCACCCTGCATGGGGCGCCGAGCGCTGGTCGAAGCGGAACTGTTCCCTTTGTCGTCCACGACGACAGCGGCGACCGGCTACACAGCCCAGATCTTCATGAACGGACGGTATCGAGGCGTCACCGGGTACGGGGACTACGTGCCGGGCAGCGGGCAGCAGATGATGTGGAAAGGAGGCGGCCTCGGCGATTGCTGGGGAGGCATCTGCTCGCATACCTTTTGTTATGCCTTGGTTTTGCCGCAGTGCGCGGCGGCCAGGGCGAGGCAGTATCTGGACGGCTCTGATTGCTGCTTCAACATCTTCGCCACGACACCGTGCAACGTGTATTACCAAGCGCGGTGGTACTATGGCATCCGCGGCGAATGCTACGCGGACCTGTTCACGTCCATCTTCTGCTACGCTTGCGCACTTGACCGTGTGTTCCGGGAGGTGCTGCTGAACACATCAAGCGAAGTCCTCGGCGGCTGCTGCAATAGCTGCTGCGGAGGCATGCAGCGCGACAAAGGCCCACAGCCCGTTGCTATGCAGCAGCAGAACACGCACAAACGCAACAAGTGCTGCTGCTGCTGCTAAACGGCAAACGCCCGTTTTTAAAAGTTCTGAAGAAGATACACAACAACGTGTAGAACGTGGGAGGCCTAAGACTACATCTCTCGAAGGAATGTACTTGGTGTCGGTCACAAACAGACCCGGCCATTACTCATAATGAAAGTGTACACCAAAGAAACAACCTGCACTCACACATAGCCCTACTTGCTCTAAGAGAACCCATTTAACAAAGGTCATACGAAGACCCTAAACCCCCGGAATCTCAAGCGATCAAGCGAACTATAATTCTAATAAACAAGTGCAGTAATAGCCGGTGACTACACGCATTCCAAGCAACTGAAAAAAGTAGAGTAGTATTCTTGCAAGCTCTGCCCTCGCAGCACTTGCGAAAAGAGCCCCATCAGCCAAACAAGTACTAACACAATGAGTATCAATAGCCAAACCTAGCGGCGCGTCAATCCGCACGAATCGCGCTAGTTTAACTACTCCGCAAAGCGAGGCAACCGCGGCACGGGGGCACCGGCCCGCATACAAATGTTGAAGTGTTTTTGTTACCCGATGCTTCGATCTAGCCGGACCACGCATGAACCCAATGTCTCCTATCGAGGGAACCGACCAACTTCAGCTTACTGTGATGGTGAGCTGCCCTTCGTGGAGGTAGCTGTTCGTTTCTTGAGCGCATGTAATTACTGCGGGAGGCAGTCAACTGAGCTTCGCGAGTTCGCGTGCCCGCGAAAACGTCAGTTGCCGAAATTACGAATCCAAAGCAGGACCCGCACTCCCATCCTTTCACGAGAAAGCGAGATATTAAAGCGTGCCTGATGCAATGCCGAGATCATTGCCGAATCGAGACTTGCGGTGGTACCAACCAACCAAAGATCAGCCACGTGGGCGTGAGCTTCCCCTCAATCATTCAGGTTCAAAGCCCGAGTGCATTGTTCAGGAAACACCCAAATCACCAGCCATGCGGCAATCGAATCACTAAGGCAGGACGTACCAACGGACGTCCTGCTGGCCTAGACCGTCGGTCGAAGAAGAAAACGGAGGAAATCGTGGGTGCGCTTGTTACATACGAAGTGAATGCTCCAGAAGCTGCAAAGGGGCGGCTTGTTTTTGCGCAATACAGAAGTGCTTTGTCGCGGTACGCTGCCGAGGCGGTCACTTTAAAAAATGCGACACTTCGCCGGCACGCGCAGCGCGCGGGATCGTTAGCCGACCCAAGCAACAGCGCAAAAGAAAAATAAAAGGCCCGATGCCGCTGGAACTGTGGGCTCTTGATCCTCATCGAGCGCCTGCGGCCACTCGCGCACGACGCCAGTGCGTTCCTCTCCCGTCCCCGGCCTCTCACGATCACGACTATCGTCGCGGTCACAAGTGCCGTCTGTTTCGTCCCGGCAAAATAAGTTTGGCACAGTTTATGATCCCCTAGTAGCTACGCACACGGTGCCGGGTTCTTAACCATGGATACGAACGCGAAAAACAAAGGCACTAACTTAGCTAGAGCATTTTCAGAATATTACGAAAGCTAAGGCATTTTCAGAATATTACGAAAAGCCTCTCGTTTTAACATTTTTTCACAACCAACATCGTCTTCTTGTTGCGTTAGTGGGGTGTCATTTGCATGCAAATGAGTACCACGCTCGCTGTGTCTGACATGAGCCTGCGAGCGTTTAACCACGTCAGGCCAGCGGGAGCAAGGACGTTGTCCGAAGACGCCGACACTTACCCTTCGCTGACGATGCCGCGGGTCACCTCCTCAACTCATTCCTATCCTGGTCGATCTGAGCAAAACTGAGGCAGCCGGCAAGCATCCGAATAGGTCCAGACGTCTCAACCATAAACCCCAGTGAAGGAGCAATGCTTAAGAGATTTGAACGACTCCATCGGTTTCAGGGACTTTTAGCCCTCTTTTCAAAGTTCTTTGCATCTTTCCATCACTTTACTTGTTCGCTGTCGGCCTCCGGGAGATATTTAGCCTTAGCAGAGGGATACCTAGCACGTGGGTGTTAGGACACACCCTTTGCGAGTCTAGAGGAGACGTGTTGCTCAAGCCGGCGTTTGTGCAACTCAAACCTTTTGGCCCAGTCCGGTGCGAGACCCTGTGGAACCTTGATGCTAAGTTCGCTCGATGGCAAGTTCCCGCGGGGAGGGCGCCCCCCGGACCCCCCGTGCAACCTTGATGCTGTGTTCGGTGTGGGTACTTCAACCGGGCCACGCCAAAAGTCTCTCTTCGTCTTCGGACAGCACCTCGTGATGTTCGCATCACAAAACAAAGAAGACAGTGAAATGGTCGTTACCTGGTCGGGTTTCGCTCGCGACCGTTTCCTGAACAATCCTTCACTAAATCCGCGGTTAAATAACCTGGCCTCAGTGGTGCAAGCACCACGCGCTCTTCAAACCCAAGAAACATTTTCCCCCCAGTGCTTATGCTTCATGACTAAAGAAGTCCATCGCTGGAAACTGACCGGTCATTTATGACCGGCCATTTTTGGGTAAAAAATGACCCGCAGTGTTGTCGTGCCAGGGCAGCCAGATTGGCCCTACTGCCTCTGGCTGTTTAGCAAACGAAAAGAAAACAAAAGAGCGTTTTACCACCTTGCGCGGTGTCACGGGATGTTTGGCAGCCGCTGCCAAACATGCAGTGCATGTTAATCCATGTGGTTCATGTACTTAAAAGAACTCAATGCTAAACACCAACGATTTAAAAGCTACAGTTTCTGTACTTTGTTGGCTGCTCACGCGGCCGGTAAAGTGCGCCCGGACAACATCCAGGACAAACACCCCCTTAACACAACAGCGGTACCCACCCGCTTAAAGAACACGAGCTGCCCGCTGCTCACCCAAACGGAAGCGATGGACAGGATCAACGTCCTGATCCAGGAGGCGCGGGGGATGGCTGAGCACGCCGCCCTCGACGAGCTGGATGCCGTTTACGGCATCATCGACGTGGCAACGACGCTGCTCAGGCGTAGGATCGAAGCGCGGAGCGGCAAGCCGGCGCAGCAACCACCAAGGCAGCAGCAACAGCAACAGCAGCAGCAGCAACCGAAGCAGCAGCAGCAGCAGCAGCAGCAACGGCAACCGCAACAGCAACAGCAACACCAACAGCAACACCAACAGCAGCCGCAGCAGCAGCAACCACAACGCCCCCGGCAAGGGAACGCGCCCACCTGGGCGGACGTGACCAGGCGGCCCCCGCCGCCCTGCGAGATCGACGCCGCCGACTGGGACGCGCCGGTCCTCCCAGAACCCAACTTCGAGGCGGTCGGGGCTGGGCTCTGGGTCGCCCCCAGCGCCGCCGCAGCAGAGGAAGCGAAGGGACCCGCTGCGGATGCGGTGGACGTCGCGGAGCGCGACGGGAAGCGGGTGCGCCTTGGCGTGCTGTGCCGTGAGACCTTCGGCGACGCGCGACGGGGCCCCGTGCTGATGGTGGGCGGAAGGGTACAAGAGATGTACCTGTGGACGGGCGGAGAACCGGTGCGCCAGCGGGGGCAGGTGACAGTGCAGAAAGTGCCCGTCGGCGCGGTGAAGCCGACCGCTGCCACGACGGTGCTGGCCTTCGTCGTGGCCCGCAAACACGCGTCGGAGGAGACGTGGTCTTGCGTGGAGAAGGACCCCCGCACGGCGCTGACACGCCTATGCCGAAGGGCCGTCAGGGCGGCCCTAAAGATGGACATACGTGTCCGCGACGACACCATGTGGGGCGTGTCGTCGCAGCAGGGGCGGCGCGAGCTGGTCGTGCGGGTGCCCCGCGCCCATGCCGACGAGATCCTGGCCAGCTCCGGTCGGGATGGCTGCTTCTGGCGGTCGACGGAGAAGGCGTGCCGGGACAGCATGCCGGTGGTCGCCCTGCAGAAGGGGGCCACGAGGGCGGTCGCCCTGGAAGTGGCGAAGCGGGCAGGCGGGGCGGCCGCCGGTCTCGTGCTCGCCGGCAAACGCCTCCTCGTACGCGCACGCAGCGACGCCGCGCTGGAAGAGGTGCGTGCGGCGGCCGGCGAACACGCCGCTGCCCCCCTCGAATCGAAGCCGCGTTTCCTGCTCATGGGCGCGGCGCCACGCGAGCACGAGGCGGACGTGGAGCACGTCCTGCGGCAGGCCGGCTGGCAGGCAGACGTCGTCACGTCGTTCCTGCGAGGTGGGGTGCGGGTCTGCGTCGTGACGTCGGCCACCGACCCCCCGTTCCGCGTGCTGCAGCGGGATGAGGCACCCGACCTCCGGGTGAATCCCTTCGACGGAGGGGAGATGCCGAGGGAGCGGCGCAGGCGGCTCGCTGCCAGCCCCAGCGGGAAGCGGCGGATGCGGCTGCCGGCGCCGGAGGAAGACGAGCCGCAGCCAGCAGCCCCGCCGGCGGCCCCGCCAGCAGCGCCAGCAGCCCCGCCAGCAGCCCCGCCAGCGGCCCCACCAGCGGCCCCACCAGCGGCCCCACCAGCGGCCCCACCAGCGGCCCCACCAGCGGCCCCGCCAGCGGCCCCGCCAGCGGCCCCGCCAGCGGCCCCGCCAGCGGCCCCGCCAGCGGACGCGGCAGCGCAGAAGAAGAGGAAGACGCCGGAGCCGGCAGGGGACGGGCCGGCTCCCGCGGGAAGCGACGCCCGGATGGACGGTGCAGAGCACGTCCACGCCTTCGGGACCCCCACGAAGGCCGCAGCCGGCTACACCTGCGGCGTGTGTAGGAAGAAGAAGGCGAAGGGTCAGCTTCGCTTGGAATGCGAGGGCTGCGACGTCAGCGCGTGCAAGACTTGCACGAGCTGACTACCTCCACAGCCCGCACCCGGCGCCAGTGGCCCCGCCAGCCCATTACGGGTTGCCCTGCGCGCGAGGCCCTCGTTCGGGCTGCCGAGTCCTAGCACCCCTGCTAGGCAGTTCGATCACGCAGAGACGGAAAAAGAGAATTCCTGCTCCTCTTCTTTTCCCCTCCCTCTCTCTCACGGCGCGCCTGGCCTCAATCGCCCGGGAGTGATACCCCGAGGGCCCGGTTTTGCGCACAAACAATCCCCCTACAATAGCCAGTGTGCCCGGCCAACTTGCAACGAGGGCCCCCCCGCCAGGGTGGAGGGACCCATCCCGGGGCTAAGTTTCCAGGCGATCCCTCGGGATCTTCTGGATAGACTGAGCCGAGCACCCGAGCTCAACCCGGAAGCCCCATGGGGAAGGCTGGGGGGTGGACACAGCAGGGAAACCCAGCAGTGGGGGCACGCCTATCGACTAGGTGAACCCCCGATCAGACTGGAACGGGGTATCCCCGAGGGGCCCCTGAAAGAAGCGGCGGATCTCATACGTGACCGCCTTGGGTGGGAACCGGACCAGTTGCTGGCCAACTGGTACCGGAGGGGAGTGGGGATCAACCCCCACAAAGACCAGAGAGAACTGGGTCCGAGGGTAGCGACCATATCGCTCTTGAGCGACACGGTCATGGAATGGGAGAGGGGGAGCCGGAGAGTGAGAACCCCTCTGCCGGTCGGCACACTGTGCCACATGGAAGGCGAGGCCAGGAACCTGTGGACACACGGGATTCGTTCCGATGATGTCGCACGCGACCGGGTCTCGCTGACCTACAGGGCCGTGCGCGAGGCCGCCTCCCAAAGTTTGCAAGGCCGGGACACCCCGCAAGAAACTCCCATACCCCCCCCGCCCAGCCCTCAGGCATCCACTGCACCCCCCCAACATCAGTCCAGCCCCGCGCCACGGACACTTTTGCTTCATCACCAAAGAACTCTACAATCAATCAAAGAATCAGCAAGACAGCGGCTGATAACCGCGGGGGACGTCGAACAAAACCCTGGTCCCGGCCGCGCGGAGATGAGGTTCGCGACGTTAAACGTAACCAACCTACTACAGTATCTCCCAGCGGCCGACGCGGTGGAAGCGGATCTTCTCTGCTGCCAGGAGGTGACACTCCTTCCGTGCAAACGGGTGCAGGCGGAGGAATACCTGCGGAAATGGTGCTGCCACTGGGGTCTGCCACCACCCGGAAGACTCTGTAGGAACTCCGGTAGTCGCTCGACGATGAACGCCGCGAACGGAGGGCTCTCCACTCTAGTACTGAGACCGATACCGGCGTACGATACGATGACGGCGCTCTCGCACGCAGCAATACGGTCCCCGGACCGAGTGAGCCATACGGTAGTAGCAACAGGGGCCGGCAACACGTTCGTGCACGTGTTCAATGTCTACTGCCCTTCCGGAAACGGGAGGGCGGAGAGCGAGGAGCGTGAGGACATGCTGGAGAAGATCCTCTTCGCAGCGGCGGATAGCCTCGGTGACGTCCCCATAATGGTGATGGGTGACCTGAACACAGAAGAAGACCGGTCCCCTGTACTGCGGAAGGCACTAAGGAATGGATGGTCCGACGCAGCGGAACTGCACCATGCGCGTACCGGTGACACACCACCACCACCGACCTTTACCAGCGCCCGGACATCGGGCACGAGGATCGACCGCATACTCCTCAACCGAATAACGACGGGAGCTTTCCGCCAATGCGTCACCACCGCGGTGAACGTGCCGGGACACCGGCTCGTGACAATGACCCTGGACATTGCGGCGCTGCGCCAAATCGTGTGGCGATTTAAAGTACCGCGGGAAATCTCTACGGAGGGGGGACCCAAGTGGGGCCTCTCGGACACAGAAGCTTACAGGGAAGCCGTACAGAGACTGGCCAACTCCGATTTCGCGGAACGGCTGGCAGCACAGCGAGTGGAAGAGGCCTGGCTCGAGTGGTCACGAGTCAGTGAGCAGTACTTGCAGGATGCCTTCGGAATCCCTGCGGAAGAAAGGGGAAGAAGTACGGGACGGGGGATAAAGACGTCACCTAAAAGAGTCTGTATCACGGCAAGCACTGCGAGCGACGGGTCGGGGGCGGCGAACAGCAGACAGCTACGGCTCCGGAAGGCCATCCACAGGATGGAACGCATCTGCAGCTACCTTGCGCAACGGCGCGGGCCGGAGGCAGTTCCGCATGAGGTATCCCGTTGCTGGCAGAACAGCAGGCGGCTGGCACAGGCGTGCATGAAAGATGGCCAAGGGACAGAAGGATTCCCGGATCATGAGGAGGCGAAGCAGCTTCTCACGGCATTGCGGGAAGAGACGAGCAGGCTCGGAAAGGAAGGATCGGCGGCCAGGTTTACGAAATACCGAGACAAGCTGAACGAGAGGGCCGATGCGAGCAGACGATGTCTGACAACCATCTGCGCCGGACGCGCTGAGCCGTCGGGGGTGTTGCGAAAGGGGGCGGGAGTGACTGCAAATGTTGACGAGATGGACGAGGTGCTGAACACTGCGTGGGACCCTATCCTGCGTAAGTACAAGGACGGGCCAGAGCCGGAGTACGAGCCGTTTCGGGATCGGTTCCGGGATCACATCGGCCCACATATGATGGAAGCCGGAACAATCACGGGGGAGGAGCTGCGAATTCTGCTGAGGAAGAAGCCGAAGAAAAGCGCGTCAGGGGTGGATGGCTGGCGTATGGCTGAACTGCGGGAGTTGCCGCTCCCCCTGCTGAATGCACTTGCAGACGTCATGAACCTGGTCGAAGCAACTGGAGACTGGCCGGCAAGCATGACAACTGCGCTGGTGTCGATGGTGCCGAAGGATGAGAGTCAAGACCCGCTGCACACAAGACCGATAACCGTCACATCCGCCGTGTACCGCTTATGGGCCTGCCGCAGGCTGGCGGACATAGTTCTGTGGCAAGAGGAATGGATCGAAGAAGGACAGAAAGGCTTTCGACCGGGTCACCGGATCGAGGACGTCTTGATGGAAATTGGGCTCGAGATGGAGGACGCCTTGTTAGACGGGGAGCCGCTCTACGGTGTGGCGCTGGACTTCCGGAAATGCTTCGACATGGTCCCGCGAGAGATAGTACTGCGCTTAGCCGAGGACTTAGGATTGCACAATCGGGTTCTCAAGCCGCTGAGGGCTATCTACAGACTGCTCGCGAGACGCTTCAAGCTACCATTAGGGGTGGGCAGGGAGTTCAGTGTGACCAACGGTATCCTTCAAGGGTGCCCTGTATCCGTCATACTCATCAATGCCCTGCTGTCGGTAGTGATGAAAGCGGTCAAGAAAGAAGCGGAGGGTGTGAGTCCAAAGTCATACGCGGACGACGCCACACTGCTGTCCAGGCTGTCGGAGGCCGCCCTGCAAAAGGGAGTGGACGTAGTAGACGAGTTCTGCACACTCACCGGGATGGAGCTAAACCTCCAGAAGACGGTCGCGTTCTCGACGAGACGTAGGCATCAGTCGACTCTCAAACTCCGCAGCGTGGATGCGCTGCTGCGGTTTAGCAAATCCGTCAAGTGCCTCGGGGTCCTAGTCTCGACGGCGAAGAATAGGACGGAAAGGTCCGACTCGGAGAGGGTGGAGAAGGCGGCTGCCCTGGCGGAAGGCCTCCGCCATGCGCCGTTCCGGTACGAAAAGCGGGTCCGGATTGTGCAGTCGAATGTGCTACCGGCGGCGCTGTCAGGCTGCTCTTTCGCGCCGGTATCGAAGGTGGCGATGAAACGGCTGACGACGTCGGTGATGGGACTGATCTGGGGTGGATCCAACCCGAAGCGCGCGAGGGAGATGGTCCTAAACTTTCAGGAGAAGGGCCACCTGACGGATCCCGGTACATGCCTAGCATATAGGGTGACGACAGCGTTTTACGCGGCGTGCGAGAGGTTGCCACGACTGCTGCCTCTGATGGAGAGCATCCGGGGAAGATACGCCGAGGGGGACCTACCCCTGGGGCCAGTTGGACTGGCGATGAGGAGCATGGAGGAGTGTGGACACGTATGGGGACCCGGGCCCCTGTCTCGCACGCTGAGGAATGGTGCAACATATGACCCGTTAACCTCGGCACCTTCGAAGAGGGGACATGAAGTTAGGGCGGACTTGAGGGCGAAGACGTGGTCCCGACTGGTGGCGAGGCGGCCGGGATTTGAGGGCATACAGAGAGCCGACCTGGAGCGGACGAACTCCTTCTGGAGGATGCGTGAATGTCCCGCGCACACCGCGAGGCTTATACGTGTAGCGTTGGCGGGGGGGGTGAACACGGCTGAGTACACGTCGCGGATGAGGCAGGCCGGAGCTGAGCCGCAGGCGCCCAGCTGCAAGCACTGTGGAAGCGGCGACACCGAGGACGAGAAACACGTATTCTGGGACTGCGGAGCGTACTCGCACATACGGCGACGAGAGGCACATGCCGAGCTGATGGCAGCCAACCGGGCCGACTGGCCCAGATGCACGCTGGAACACGGTGTGGTAGTACCCGAGAATGCCCAATTCTCGAGGCGGCTCCAGGAGATGATGGCTGAAATCCTTGCGGAACGGGCTGGGCTCGAAGCACGTGGCTGGGTGGCCAGGAACCCCACGACCCCCTGGTCGAGAGCGAATGCGATGCCTGCCGAGAAATTTGACCACCCCTTCGCGCGGATTGCCCCGGCATGGACGTGGGAGCGGAACAAGACCTGGGGACTACCGACGTTTTATGCGTTGGTAGCGTGGCTGTCGGACATGCAATGGACCGAGAACGGGCAGGCGTCAATGCTGGAGCTTGCGATCGACTTTGAACTCTTCTCGGGCCTCAGCATGCCGCTGCACGGGAATGCGCCGAAGGGGGTGAGAGAACGGGGAAACGTCCTGCGCTGCATGATGAGCGCGTTGGACAAGCTGGCGGCACAGCAAGGGCTGGGAAGCTGCATGAGAGGAGAGAGGGTGTGCCCGACGACGTCGCTGTCGTTCATGGGCATCACGGGGATATCGGGTATACGGCCCAGGCCACGCTTTCGCGAGGCACACACGGGGACGATACTTGAGGAACAAGTGAAAGGAAGCGATCGGGACGAGACGGCGAGGTGGGCCCTGCCTGCCCCACCACAACTGCACCCAGACCCCGTGCATATGCCGGGTGTCGGTATAGAGAAGGCACTCGTCACGTGCGCGACCCATCACAAAGGGAAGTGTGAGGCGTGCAGAGCACTCGTCCGAAGGGACGTTCCCACGGTAGAGATGTGCTGCCGGCACCATCACCACGCGAACGATGGGCAGCCGATCGCGGTGTGCACAGAGCACAGCACGACGAAGTGCGGCGAGTGCAAGACGGCGGCGGCGTGTTGCCGCAGCGGGCATCATGCCTGCCGCACGCATGGCAGAGGGACCTGCCAAGAGTGCAAAAGGCTCCCTACGCTGACGCAGAGGCGACCGGCGGCATGTTGCAGCCGCGGCCACCACCAGTCCAACAAGCCGAACGTCGAGTCAACCCCCGGACGCAACAAGAAGAAGAGGCCCTCCTCACCCACCCAGGTGGGTGTACAGCGGGAAACGCCAGTAGGAAAGCGAGCGGCGCGAGCGGCGCGAGCGCCGCTCGCGGCAACTAAAAAGGAGACGGCGACGACCGGACGGGCGACCAAGAGGCCGCCACCAACGCCAGGAACCAGCGAACGACCAGCGCTGAAGAAGAGGGTGCTCGGCACCCCGAAGGAAGGCCTGATCGCCGGCCGCAAGCGGAAGAAGACGAAGGCGACCACACCCGACTCAGGGGTGCATCGAAGGAAGAAGAAGGTACCGAGGGCAAGCAGCTCTCAGAAACGACCGGGGACCACGGGCACACCAATGCCCTCGAAAGTGGAAAACGGGCACTCCTGCCTGCCCTCGTACTCGCCGACTCAGTCTTTGGAATCGCAAGAAAGCCAACCCCCGCTAGCTCCACAAATGGACGCAATGGCAGGTGGCGACGTCATCCGATAACCTGACTTTCAAGGCAGTGCGTGCTAATCCATGTGGTTCATGTACTTAAAAGAACTCAATGCTAAACACGGCTGAGTACACGTCGCGGATGAGGCAGGCCGGAGCTGAGCCGCAGGCGCCCAGCTGCAAGCACTGTGGAAGCGGCGACACCGAGGACGAGAAACACGTTTTCTGGGACTGCGGAGCGTACTCGCACATACGGCGACGAGAGGCACATGCCGAGCTGATGGCAGCCAACCGGGCCGACTGGCCCAGATGCACGCTGGAACACCGTGTGGTAGTACCCGAGAATGGTCAATTCTCGAGGCGGCTCCAGATGATGGCTGAAATCCTTGCGGAACGGGCTGGGCTCGAAGCACGTGGCTGGGTGGCCAGGAACCCCACGACCCCCTGGTCGAGAGCGAATGCGATGCCTGCCGAGAAATTTGACCACCCCTTCGCGCGGATTGCCCCGGCATGGACGTGGGAACGGAACAAGACCTGGGGACTACCGACGTTTTATGCGTTGGTAGCGTGGCTGTCGGACATGCAATGGACCGAGAACGGGCAGGCGTCAATGCTGGAGCTTGCGATCGACTTTGAACTCTTCTCGGGCCTCAGCATGCCGCTGCACGGGAATGCGCCGAAGGGGGTGAGAGAACGGGGAAACGTCCTGCGCTGCATGATGAGCGCGTTGGACAAGCTGGCGGCACAGCAAGGGCTGGGAAGCTGCATGAGAGGAGAGAGGGTGTGCCCGACGACGTCGCTGTCGTTCATGGGCATCACGGGGATATCGGGTATACGGCCCAGGCCACGCTTTCGCGAGGCACACACGGGGACGATACTTGAGGAACAAGTGAAAGGAAGCGATGTAGGGACGCAGTGCCCGGCGTACCCTGACTGGACGATCGGGAGAGCGGCGAGGTGGGCCCTGCCTGCCCCACCACAACTGCACCCAGACCCCGTGCATATGCCGGGTATAGAGAAGGCACTCGTCACGTGCGCGACCCATCACAAAGGGAAGTGTGAGGCGTGCAGAGCACTCGTCCGAAGGGACGTCCCCACGGTAGAGATGTGCTGCCGGCACCATCACCACGCGAACGATGGGCAGCCGATCGCGGTGTGCACAGAGCACAGCACGACGAAGTGCGGCGAGTGCAAGACGGCGGCGGCGTGTTGCCGCAGCGGGCATCATGCCTGCCGCACGCATGGCAGAGGAACCTGCCAAGAGTGCAAGAGGCTCCCTACGCTGACGCAGAGGCGACCGGCGGCATGTTGCCGCCGCGGCCACCACCAGTCCAACAAGCCGAACGTCCCGTCAACCCCCGGACGCAACAAGAAGAAGAGGCCCTCCTCACCCACCCAGGTGGGCGTACAACGGGAAACGCCAGTAGGAAAGCGAGCGGCGCGAGCGCCGCCCGCGGCAACGAAAAAGGAGACGGCGACGACCGGACGGGCGACCAAGAGGCCGCCACCAACGCCAGGAACCAGCGAACGACCAGCGCTGAAGAAGAGGGTGCTCGGCACCCCGAAGGAAGGCCCGATCGCCGGCCGCAAGCGGAAGAAGACGAAGGCGACCACCCCCGACTCAGGGGTGCATCGAAGGAAGAAGAAGGTACCGAGGGCAAGCAGCTCTCAGAAACGACCGGGGACCACGGGCACACCAATGCCCTCGAAAGTGAAAAACGGACACACGTGCCCGCCCTCGTACTCGCCGACTCAGTCTCTGGAATCGCAAGAAAGCCAAACACCGCTAGCTCCACAAATGCTCGACCTTGACGACGCAATGGCAGGTGACGACGTCATCCGATAACCTGACTTTCAAAGCAGTGCATGCTAATCCATGTGGTTCATGTACTTAAAAGAACTCAATGCTAAACAAACATAACGTGGGCGGCGCCGAAGCTTTACCAGCTTCGGCTGACACCATTTGCGCACTTAACCATGGTGACGACTGAAAGCACAGACACAAAGATAGCTCAAAGCATTTGCAAAATAGCACGAAAAGCCTCTAGGCAAAAACCCGTTTTCACATTTCTTCCTGGTGTCACACAGTGGTGCACCCAATCACTGCACATGCCAAATTACCGTCCGGAGCCGAAACCCGGCGACGACACTGAGCCGGCCGTATTTGATCCAGTATGTGAATCAAAACATCAAAGTGACCCAAGAAAAAGGTACGGCTGGTCGTGTTCATTTCATCACACGTTAGTACTGGCCGTTGTGTGCCATGGACTGGGTCTGCAGTATGTTAGAGATAGAGACGAGTTGGAGTGCAGGGACCATCTTAGATGGAAAGGGCTGTGCCAACAGGTGCTTGACCAATACATCCAGTGAAAACAAAAACTTTCACTCTAAAAACTCAACATGGGGAGTGAACCACCCTGACCAGGGGGAAGGAAAACCGCCGAAAATACTGAAGCAGGCCACTTGCCTGCCGAGACGCCCAGTCACTGTAGAGAGCCTCCACAAGTTGCGTGTGGACGGGTGCGAGCCTTCAAGAGCTCGATAAACTCAATGCCAAGTCCACGCACGACATACGGTTGGAGTGTCGACCTCGCACGAGAAACCTCGCCCAAGAAAAGAACTTGCCGGTGTGGAAAAAAGCACGCTCGGCGGGATTCGAACCGCCGACCCGTGGTTCAGGAACGTCACGCGCTGACGACTGCGCCGCGCCACATCTGGCCCGGCGGGAGAAGAGTTTTGGATAGAGAAATGTCCTGGATAGGGGTACTGTGGCCTTCCCCAGATAAGTGGATACCTTGCGAAACCCCCTAAATTTAGAGAGCTAAATTTGAGAATTTCAAATATACCAAACCCTCTAGACTCGGGTAAAACCAAACTACGCACTTCTTTTCGGGGATTCTTGCAGGCTCTGAAAATATTCTCCCATCAAACACATCGCATCAGCGAAGATGCCAAACTAGTAGTGAAGTCCTGCGATCCAAGAGAACCTGTTTCTCCCAGAGCGCAAAGTATAAATTCTTGCTTTCCCTTTTGCCCAGGAGAAGAGTTCCCTCCTCCCGCTCCCCCCCCCCCCTGAACATTAAACTAAGATTTCCCCCCCATTGAGTGGCTCAAGGGCCCCTCTTTGAAGTCCTGTAGTAGTTGAATACCAATGGCAAGCTCCATGCATGCTCGAAAATAAACAACCTGAACTCGAGACCTCGGTTCGAGGTGCAACCTTTGGCGCGAAGGCGGCAAGATACGCGGACGCAACCATCCTGGCCACGCATGCCATCTTGGTTGTGCTCCAAAACCACTTCCGTGCTTGCTCGAGACCGTCTGAGCCGAGCAGCGCACCTTTCGGAGCTGCGGACTCCGAAACTCCTTCCGTGCTTGCTTTGTGAATATGCCTCTCGCAAGCCGCCTTCTTGCATCTTTAGCCATACTTCAACTCCCTTGTTCTCTGCTCGGATCTTGTTGAAACGTGCGCCCGACGGACCCACGAGCGTTCTTTGATTGGCTGCCTCGCCGCAGGCGTCCTGCGCCCATGTGAACACGCGACGCGCGAGTGATCCCCCGAAGTGTCTCTGCAACCCCCTCCCCGAAGAAGCCCGCGGCACGCAAGCAACTCTGCTCAGGGCGCTTCAGTCGCCGTGTCACGGCATGTTCGTTGCCGAGCTGAGCGACCCAGTCTGCCATCGCGGCTCGTCGAGGGTGCATCCTCTGTGGATACCCCATTCCAGGAGACTTCGCCACATTACAGTTATGTGTCAGGAGGAGCGCAAACCGAGCACCAAGAAGCAGTCCAAAAGCGATGCAACAATACCGACACGGAAGCACAACCCGAGGGCAACCAAGCAGACCTCCCAGGGTAGGGGGGAACGTGCGGCGGTGAAGTATCGAAGCTCATCCGAGTGTCGGATGGAGCCTCTTGTCAATACCACCCAACGACTGTGGCGCATACACCAGCGTCTGCCAAGAGCAAGAGTGACTCAGCCGTGTTTTAAAGATGAGAGGCATCGCCCCACTCTGCCAAAGGACCATGCCACATTCCAGTTACGTGTAGCGCACCGGCTTATGCCTGGGCTCTGCCCTGCTCCGTTAACGGGAACCATTGCGTACAGAGCTTTGAGACCCCCCGAGTGCGCCTTTGCAACACTTGACATTTCCTAGGCGGCAGGGAGAGCGGTTGTACACATTCCGAACATCCGTAGCACATTCTTGGGCCCAACCCTGCCTGTCACCGGGAAGCATTGCACAACGAGCTTAGACCCCGCCAAGTGCGCCTTTACGCATAAAACCACGTAAGTCTAGTCTTAGCCGTGTTCTAGGCGGCAGGGAGGGAGGGCGGGTGGACAACGTCACATTCCGAACCGCACCACACGTTCTGCTCTGTCACCGGGAAGCGTTGCACAACGAGCTTAGACCCCCGCCCAAGTGCGCCTTCCCATAAAACAACACGCAAAGTCGTTTTCTAGGCGGCAGGGGGGGAGGACGGGTGGACACCGTCGAAAAAGTGTTGCCACCGGCAGCGGCCCACCGCCACGCGCAGGGTCACTGTGGCCCTTGCGCTTATGGCGAGCGATGCTGACGGTGTGACGGCGGAGGCTTATGCGAAGCTGAAGGAAGACCACAAGAAGCTATCCGACAAGATCGAGGTATGGAAAGCGAAGGTCAAAGGCATGTCCGCAGTCGACAAGGCGAAGATTAAGGAGCAGCAAGAGGAAATAGGCGACCTGACCCTGCAGCTGAAGACGGTGTCGACCATCAACAAGGACAAAGATGCCGAACTAGCGAAGTTGGCGGCCGACCTGGCCGAAGGGAAGGATGCCCTCCGCAGCGCGACGTCCGCCGCCCAAAAAGTCGAGAAGCTGCAGCAGAAGCTCGCCGAGATGACCGACGACAACACGCAGCTGCAGGAGCAGGTCGAGGCGCTGAAGGCGGTCATCAAGAACGAGACGCACGTGCACAGCGAAAAAAGGCAGCGCGAGCACTCGGAGCACGAGAGCAGCGTCAAGCGAAAACAAGCCGAAGTCGTCGCCCTCCGCAGCCGGATAGCCGAGATGGACAAACAAGCAGAGGCGCTGCGCGCCCAGCGCGACGGCGTCACTTACCTGCAGACAAGCCCGACCGAAGTCACCGTCCTCAAGCGCACGACGCACGGCGCCGTTCGCTGGTGCCTGGTGACCACCACTTCTCTCTCCCCTAGATGGTTCGAGGAGGACCATCTCGTCACTGCCTTCGGCAAAGGCACCCTGCAGTATGCTACTGTTCCACGGGTGTCTTTGGAATACTCGCGCGCCCAACAAAACGGAACACATGCCCGGAGAACGAAGCACAGGGAGGGCATCTTAGCTTTACGTTTGGGGGGGCAGGAGGGAAAGGGCACTGCAAACGCATAGCGACCCCCTTGTTGTTGTTGAAAATTCCAACAAGCGATTTTACGTGTTGTGAAGTCCGCACTGACTCAAACTCCATCGAAAGTCAGCTCATTCCGTGCGCCCATGCGGGATCATCGGAAAGGTCAGAGGAGTACAAGCGAGCGAACTCCAGGAAGAACCGCAGGGCAAACTTTTGCTTCAAACAAACCGGGGCGCGCGATAAGAAACACGGCCGATAAAGACCCGGGGCGTGGGGGAATCGGACACACACGAAACAGAATGCCGCCGACGGACGCCGAGCAGCTGGAAACCGAACGCTCCGCGCAGGAAACGTCGCAGGTGCAGAGTCTGAGGTCGTCGCTGAAGACCCTGCAGCACGAGTCGGATCGTGCGATTTCGCAAAAGAACCAAGAGACTTCCATGCTGCTGAAGCGATTGGTATGCTGGTTTCCGACCTCTTCCCCGAAGAGCCTTCATGCGCGTTGTTCAGAAAGGCCTTCTCGGTCATGGGAATGCACCAACGCATCACATTTGGAGTTTCTCAGGCTGGCGACTGGACTGTTGACCCAGCTAGCCTAGAAATAGCCCGACAGCGAACCACAGGCAAATGATAAGGCTTCAGGGTCTCTCACCTGGAGTTTTATGTCAGCTAAATCCGGCCAAAGCCTTCGTGGGCTTCGCAATTCGACACAAACAGGAGTAATTCTCGTTTTGTCCGGCGAGCGCTTTAGCGGAACTGATGTGAAAGTGAGCACGAAGAGGACGGATGCGCGATCTGTCAAACCACCTGCGAACGTAGACGATGCCCCACCTGCTGCGTTGAGAACACTCCGCGAAAAGCAAATCGGATCTGGACTCAGCCGTGTTTTAAAGATGAGAGGCATCGCCCCACCTGCTGCGTTGAGAACACTCCGCAAGAAGCACGTCTGGGTGCCCCACCTGTTGCGTTGAGAACACTCCGCATACGTCGGATGCCCCACCTGCTGCGTTGAGAACACTCCGCGAAAAGCAAATCGGATGCCCCACACGTGCTGCGTTGAGAACACTCCGCAAGAAGCACGTCTGGATGCCCCACCTGTGGCGTTGAGAACACTCCGTGAAAAGCAAATCGGATGCCCCACACGTGCTGTGTTGAGAACACTCCGCAAGAAGCAAGTCTGGATGCCCCACCTGATGCTGATGCGTCGAGAACACTCCGCACACGTCGGATGCCCCACCTGCTGCGTTGAGAACACTCCGCGAAAAGCAAATCGGATGCCCACACGTGCTGTGTTGAGAACACTGCGCAAGAAGCACGTCTGGATGCCCCACCTGTGGCGTTGAGAACACTCCGCGAAAAGCAAATCGGATACCCCACACGTGCTGTGTTGAGAACACACCGCAAGAAGCAAGTCTGGATGCCCCACCTGATGCGATGCGTCGAGAACACTCCGCACACGTCGGATGCCCTGCGTGCTGCGTTTGAGAACACTTCGCAAGAAGAATTTGAGGACGCTCCGTCAAGGGCACGTGTCGAACTCTCCGTTGTGCAACACCTACCCACGCCCGGAGAGCGTGGGCGACCTCCTTTCTCTCTGTGTGCGACGGGAACCATTGGGAACAGGGCCATTGGGAACGAACCCAAAGGTTCTCGAAACCGTCAGAGGTAACACTGCGCTCGATATGCTACCTGCGGCGAACCAGCCGCCATCCAAACTGCACGTGCCTTGTTCACCAAGCAGTTGGCGAAACGTAGCAGCGCGCAGAACGCCGCGTGCGCAGTCGCCTCGCCTAACGACTCGCGTCCCATTGCGCTGCCAACCAGTTAAAGGAAGTGAAACCAGTTGGCAGGAACCCCTGTTTGGGAGAATGGAAGTCGGTCATAAAACATAGGTTAAATTGACATGAGCCTCTCAAGAGAATTTAACTGAGAGGTTATGTCTTCTGAAGGGCGGACTTGGAAAGTAGCTTGGGTTACCTACGCGGCTCTCCCGCGGCGGAAAAAAAAGCAGGTGCCGGGTTTTAGCGATCTCCGGGTGGTTGCTGGCTTGTTTTGGAATGCTTGGCTGAAGGCTTGCTCGGGCCGGTTGGGCAAAAAGCTGGCATTGAAAGGCTGGGCTTGCGCAGGCTTCACAACAAAACTACGCACTTCTTCTCCGCCACGAGACCAAAAGACGCAATCGAGGCAGGTCGAGTGCGAACACCGCAACACGAAGCTCAAAAACCTCTGCTTCGGGCGTAAGCGCTCAAAAACGACCTCCTTTGAAGTTGTATTGGTTCTCCCCCTCTAGCCTCCTTCGAAGGAAGCACAAGACAGCCCCTCGGGTATTTTGGCCCCCAACCTGGAAGCTTGTGACATTCTAAGTCGTCCTACGGGCCGGTTGGGCAAAAAGCTGGCATTGAAAGGCTGGGCTTGCGCAATCTGGCTTCTTTTCCGCCACAGACGCAATCGATAGGAGGCAGGTCGAGTGCGAACACCGTGACACGAAAATCAAAAGCCTCTGCTTCGGGCGTAAGCGCTCAAAAACGACCTACTTTGAAGTTGTATTGTTTCTCTCCCTCTAGCCTCCTTCGAAGGAAGCACAAGGCAACCCCTCGAGTATTTTGTCCCCCACCCTGGAAGCTTCCCCTGTGAACATCCCATCAAAGTAACAGTGTTGACTCAGGCCGATACGGGCTACATGACAACCCCTGCTCAACATGGTTCATGTACTTAAAAGAACTCAATGCTCAACATGTGGTGCCCAGGGCCACATTCATTGCGAATGTGTGGTGTCGGCCGCAGGAGTCCTTTTTTTGGCTAGCCAAAGAGAGTAAAAAGAGTGAAAGAGTACGTACAGTAGGGAGTAGAGAAGAGAACGAGTGTAAAGGAAGTTGGCGGTAGCACAAACTACAGCGGAGACCAGTGCTCCCGCTAACCTCACTTTTGGTGAGGAATTCAAAAACCTGTTTGGGGCTTGTTTTTTTCTTGGTGCCCCCCAAAAATTTTCACCCCCCGTGTTGTGCAGGTTATTAGCTTCGTTTTTGCCTTGGATTCCCGACCAACTTTCTTTTGCCGCTCTGAGACCGAGAAAGCTTTTCTGTCCGGGGGGCTTTGCCCCCCGGCGAACGGTACGGTACAGGTGGAGAAAGTTTGCACTTCTCAGTCTGTTTGTCACAAAAAACACTGCACATTCCTGGAGGCAACAGCCCATTTCAAACTCAACCACCACTCGACACTGCGTGCTGGTAAATCATTGGCACGAGTAGACGCAATCACATGGAACAAGGCGCTTGTGTCGACTCGGAGAGAATCTGTCAAGAAATCCGGGGCTGCTTCCTTCTGATCCTCGACTCTCTTTCTCGGCTCCAGCCCCCGTGGCAGCCCCAGACTTCTGCCCGCCAGCCCACGAGTAGACTGTGATGCAGTGCTTTGGCTACACGATACCACCAACGGGAAAAAGGTGAGGAATTCCTCACTCTTTTTTCGAGCCTCTTTTTTTTTTTAGGAATTCCTCGCACTTTTTCGTTAGCGGGAGCACTGACTCAGACCACCGCAAAAAGATTTCTAATGTTTCCTTATCCCTCAAAACCAGCACCAATAACAACGACCACCCTGGAAGCTTATGACATTCAAGGTCGTCTTACTAACACCACAGGAGGCACTGCAAGAGCAGCACAGCAAGGTTTTGTTGAAGCAGCAGCAAAGCGATGGCGTGAAGCGGGATGCGGTGTGCAAATAACTGTTCGAAACAAGCCATGCTGGAGGAAATGAAGTGCATGAGGATCTCAACAAATAATCAGCTCTCTCTGTACTGCATCCTCGTCATTATCTTTGTGTCGTCTGCAGTTGGCGAGCTCTTGCTCTTGGAACTCAGCAAAAAAACACACGGCCAGGTACGCTCTCGCCATCTAGTCAGGCCAAGCTAATTGCACAGAAGCTTGCCAGGTAGGACTGTACAGCCTGTGTGAAGACAGTCACCGGTTGCGACGGGACCGAACCCCCCTGCCCTGGCAGCTAAATCCGCAAGATGAAAACAGAGCTCTTGAGCCGAATGCCGGACGGAGAACTGTCAATCACCCGTGCTCTGTCACTACAAAAAACGCTCGAAGTCCCGACTGGTAAGGAATGTGTAATGAAAGTGACAAGTGGACTATGCTTCGCTTCAGACGCTACCCGCTTCCAGAAGCCGTACACACGCTCACACATACCCACCCACATAAAATACACATCGCAGATGAAGGCCGAAGCCGATGCTGCGACGACCCAGAAATACCTCTCCCAAATCGCAGAGCTCGAAAACGAGCTGAGCGAGGCTCAGGCTGCGCTGAAATTGGCGCAGAAAGACAACGCGCTGCTGAAGTCGGAGTTCACCCAGTACAAGCGACACGCCCAAGCCGCGCTCCACCGCGATCACGCTGAGCAAGTTCCCTTGAAAGCCTCTTCTGAGCCCGAGGCCCTGCAGGAGAAGCACACAAAGCTTGAAGAGGTGTGCTCCAGTATTTGTGAGCACCGCACTGCACCGGCGGCTGTCTGCGCGGAACACTGCAGTAGACACAGAAACCGCAGACAGAAACCACAGTGTCGCCGTAGGCGTCATCGGTGGCAACTTCTCTCGTCGCAGAGCTGCCTCTCGTAGAGCTATGCGAAGGAAGCCCATGGAGAGAAGGAGAAATGCTCTCTGCTCGCGTGTTACGTCTCGTTTGTCGGAACCAGCGTTTGCCTGTTCACAACACGGGGGGTGGGGGTCTCCTGTGCTCGTTCCAGCGGCACGGCGTCAGTATCCACTGTTCCAAGTCTTCCTTCACCAGGTGTCCTCCCCCGGCATGGAAGCCCCCATCGACCGTCGGGGGGCTTCCATGCCGACGCTCGAACGTTCTATCCGCAACGCGGGACATTTCTGAAACACTGCATGTAGAGGATACCACTGCACCGCGCTCCTGCTGCTGATGCTACGCTGCATGCTACGCTGCTGCTGATGCACTACAGCATGGCTGTCACACCACGTAGATACGTAGCACCGTGTAGTGAGTACTCATACACCACGCTGCTGCTGTCCTTCTGTGTGTATGGATGCCACGAGCTGAAGGTGAGTCCGGCGCGGGGCTAACATCGCTGTTCCATCGCGCGGCAAACCTGAACGGTTGATGCACGAAAGAACCGCAACTTACAGGAACTGCAAAGCGTGCGAGACTCTTTACGCGGCGCCGAAGCGAAACTGGAGACTTCGTCCGATCTTCTGGTATGCCCGCGCATTTATCTTGGCAACCGGAAATATAAAAAAAAAAAAATGAAGGCTGCGTCGTGACCGCACATCCAATAGGTTATGGTAACAAACGCTTTTGTTCAAAAAAGAGCGTGGGTCGGAAGCGAGCCACTCATCCCGGCAGACAAGGCCTCGACCCTCGGAACCATGCCACGCGGAGAGTATAATAGCTATTTTTTTGCCCGAGACAAAAAGTTGTTTTCTTGCACGAGAGTTTTCCGGTTTGCCACGAGGGCCCCCCGAGGGGGTTTCCAGCACGAGCAGTTGTCCGCTGCGTCCCACGAGTGGCCGGTAGGCCGTGCAGTGACACGAGTGAAAAAGAAACCATAAGGGTCCCCGGCCCATGGGTTCATTTTTTTTTTCTTGCTGACGGAGTGACCGGGAGTCTCACCCTCCCTCTCTCTTTCTCTTCCTTGATGCATGAGTGGCAGTGTTCTGCCGGAGCATTCGACGAAGACTTCTCTCCCCCCTCGACAGAACTGGCTAGCTAAAGTGAGTATAGAGTGAAAGAGTGCGCAGTAGTGAGTTGGGAAAGAACGAGTGTAAAAGAACGGAGGTAGCACACACTACCAATCCGTCGGACCACTGCAACACTCTTGCCTTTCCGTATCCCTCAAAACCAGCACCAATAGCAACGACCCCCTTGACAGAAGCGGACGCAGCGTAACCTAACCGAAGCGCTCCAGAACGCAGAGACTGCCGAGCGGGATAAGCATGAGCTTTCAGGGAAGCTAAAGAAGTTGAAGGCGTCGCTGGAGCGCGAGAAAGCAGCCGCCGCGAGTCGAACGACCGAAAGAGAGGCAGACGACGTCGACAGCGCGACGGCGCCGCTGTACGAAGAGATCGACGATCTCAAGCGGAAGCTTGAAGCGGCCGTGAAGCAGAAGGAAGCTGTGCAGACGAAGCTGACCGCCGCGCAATCCGCTATAAAATCACTGACCGAAGACATGAAGCAGAGGATCGCCCCCGCCGACGCTGATGCCTACGAGCGCAGCTACGAAGAAGACACGAAGCGCCACTACCAACACCGCAACCCGCACGCCGACCATCACCCGGTGCCTCTCGAGAAGGAAGCTCCGCAGGACGATCCCGCGGAGAATGCGCACGCGGAAGAGGCGCCGTCCCCGCACTTGGATGAAGGGCCCGCGAAGCAGGCGAACGGGAGCATTCGCTTGGCCGACAGCGCATCGGATTTCAACAGGGGCGCCTCGCTGCAGAAGCTGAGCGCCGGCCCGACGCTGAGCAGCTCGTCGCTCGACGCGCTGGAAGGAATCAGCGGCAAGGGGACCAGCACCTTCAACTTCGACGATCTCGTGTCCGCTGCTGAAGTCGGTGCGGACAGGCCTGGGTCGAGGTTGGAGTGGGCAGAGCGCAAGCTGAAGAGGACTTTGGTGGACCTGTCCCACTGTCGGAACGAGTTGGACGTCGCGAAGACTGCGGCGCGCGACGCGGCATCCCTCAGGGCGACGGTAGCGGAGCTCGAGCGCTCGCTTGCCCGGCAGGACGCGGCGAGGTCCATGGACTACATCAAGAACACGATCCTTCAGTTCTGCCTCGCGAAGCACAACGACAACGTGCAGTCCGCCCTCGTTCCACTGCTGTCTTCCCTCTTGCAGCTGAACCCCAAGGAAATTGCGACTCTCACCGCCACGTATCCGGCGGCGTGAACAGCCGGGCTTTCGCGACTAATAACAGTTGTTTACAAGCGACGATACTGGGAACCACTTTCTGCTGCCACTCTCCATCTTGATCGCGGCATGCACTTTGACCCGCACGGTCTACCTCTGTGTAGCCGGTCTGCACTTCAGTGACTTGGCTAGAGGTCAGCCAACCCTAAGCAGCCGGAACGGTTTGCGTGCGAACCGACGACCTATGAAACTGTCGAGTCGTTCTGTCGCTTGACCAGAAGCCCTCCTTGGAAACCTGGAATCCCCGGGCCACTGCTTGGCCGGTGCGTATTCCGCAAGTTTCCCGTTTTCTGTAATATCTCCAGCCCCGGTGACGCCGAAACGAAACTCGGGCTTTGCAACAATTCAATAAAAAATCCCCCGGCTTCGAATTAACACGCCCGTCTGTAGGCAGTGTGCTTATCTCGTCGTGACCAAAACGTCGTCTGTGCATGATCGTGTGAGTGTATCATCCGCACGCTAGTCAGCAGCCCGATTCGTGTTACGTATCCCTGCTGCACGCACACCAACCACCAAAGTAACCGTTCTACCCAGCTTTTCTTTTGAAAAGGCACCTGCTCTGTCGGGATACTCGAGGTCATTGCCAGTTGAAGGCGTGGTCCTCATTAACATGCCGGTGCCTCCCCATTGAGCAAAGTGCCCGAACTACAAAGGAAGAGAGTACCACGGGTTAATCAGATGGAGTGTAGCGTCGAGCAAGAAGCGTCAAACACCAGGCCGCACCACCGAGTATTCTTTGGCAGCTCTGCGGGGGTTTGTACGCGGAGACCGCAACGATGAGGGTGAGTCCCCCGCTTCGGGAATTTGCGCCACGTTTATGACCGCGGCGCCCTGAACACAAATCCTAGGCGTGGTTTCAGGTGGCAATATGACCAGAAGTTCCTACTCGGGCGGTTCAGTTGCTTCACACATTGCATGCTACCATGTGTTTTTCTACGAGGGAGGGGTGATGCCGCTCCACGGTTCCTTGGGGGTGGCATGGGGGTCAGGCACAAACTGAAATCTGGGGCCGGGAAGGCATGGTTGAAAGCGGGAAGCTCTAGGGCAGGCGCAGACTCGGGCGTGGCTGTGGTTTCGTGTTGACCGCTGGCTCCAATGGGGTGCTCTGTTTCCCCTCCAAGGGAAATGCAGGCGTTATTCGAACCTTCATGACTGACCAGAACCATTGGTTTTTTTTGCCTTCGTGGTAGCGAAGCGAAAAAGAGCGCTCTCTACACAATCTTCCTCATTCCGTAGCGGAGCTCCACTTCTTTTACGAAGATTTGCAATGCATTCTATAGGATAATCCGAAACTGTGGCTTACGAGGAAAAAACTGTGTTTGGCTACGGCCAGAAAACCCTTGGAACGGCCTTTCTGTTCCAAGTTTTGAAGTCCCGAATATTTTTTGGACCACTTCTGCACTTAGCACGTTTCCACCTTTTTTTTTTTTTTGACCTGCTCTTCTGGCAAACTTTCTGGCATCGCCTCGTTCTTGGTCGGACGGTCGGACTGTTCAAGGCTGTTTGTCAGTAACTGGCGACGTAACTCGTCTCTTCTTGGCAGCCTCCCGAGCTTCCTTTCGGGCCTCATTTTAAGTGCGGCACCCTCAGCAGCGGTGACGTGCGAGCGAGTCTTAAGTAGCTGCTTCCGGACGCACGCCTGTGTCTTTATAAGGCGCAGCTTATGCCCGCGTTGCAATAGATGCAGAACTCTTCTTTTCACCTTCCGCTCAATCGCGGATTTAGCTGGGGCTTAAGGCCTTGTTAGTATGTATGGTCGTCTCGCTCCTCAAGTTCGGGAGGACGGACTAGCCCTACCCGCGCTGCAGACATGTCCACAGCCCCGGATTATGCAGTCGTCTCTTATGAAGGAGGGGTTTACCCTTGAAACGCTTCACGCGGGCATTTTTGTACCCACCGCGAGGCCCGGCATGGGGCGTCAAGCGGATTCCTGGAAACCCTTTTGTTTTAGAAGATGTAATGACTTCCATCTTCATCGAATAACCTCTGGGAAACTGTGCCCCCCCCCCCCCCCCCCCCCCCCCTTCTTCCTCGCCACCCCCCCCCAAGGATGGCAATAATAAAATACACTTGTTGGTGTGGTCGGTGGGCCAGTTCCCCGTAGTTCCCCCGTAGTTCAACCAGGGGGGGGGGTGTCGTTTTTTTTTTTGCTTTTTCAGTTTTTGCTGAGTACTTCAGGGCTGTGATTCTTGATCTTGGCGAGCACTTCCTAGCGACTTTGCACCTTTCTGTCACACAATGTGGACAATTCTGATGATATTTGGCCCACGAAGGTCGGAAAGCCAAGAGGATGAAGAAGAAGACACTGCGTAAAAACAAAATAAAACGACCAAAAAACAAGACGGCACACGTCCTCCGGAAATTGGAAAGCGAAATTTGTGGGATCTCGACGGTCAAACGGTTCCAACATCTTGATGAAATAACCCAGTCTGCAAACCTGTGACGTTTCTGCGCTACATCTCCTCGCTGCTTTCACTATCCTCGCTATTAGCTGTCTCGAAGCGCACCTTTTTCAGGGGGGGCTCGTCTTCTTGGGGTTGCTTCTTTCGCTGCCGGGAGGGAGACCTCGGACGCGGCAAAGCCTCGGGTTCTTCGGTTTTTGCATCCTTCTGTTCCAGGTCATGGAGCAACTTGCCAGCAACAACATTAGCCCGGAATCGCATGCTTCGGGCAAGGGCGTGCTGTTTTAGCTCGTCAAGAAGCAACTTCTCATCAGCTTCCTGACATGCAGACACAAGCTTGTCTTTGCTCCAGTTTTGGCAGGACTTGATACCTCGCCGTTCAGCTTGCTGCACAAGCGCATCCTTTCGCCAATGACTGTCTGCATCGAATCGCCAAGGAATCCTTTTGATGAAGTCATTGCGTTCTGCCTGCCACTTTTTCCTGTCGTCATGAGAAACTTGCTTCGCCTTGTAGTGGGTCAACTTCAGCAAACCGCATCGGTCTTTCCTCGCCTGGATAGTTTCTATCCTTTGCGCAGCATATTGCTGAATTGTCTTTGGGTAGGGCTGGTGAATGCTCAGGTGAGCGTTGGTGCTCGATAGCTTTGCCCTGATGCATTCATCGCGGATGCGCGTGTTTGTCTGCTGTTGCAGGTGACGTTTCATGGATCCAACGGTGCCCTCTATGAGACTCGGTCCTAGCTTTACGGGTCTTGGGGTATCCGCTGTTGCCTTGCTGTACATGGTCAGCTCTGCAACAATGCCGCAGGCAAACCTGTGGGCAACAGAAGACAGGAAAGCTGAATCTGTTGCCTCGTCTATGGGTTTAATGGTTGGCATCTGCACGCCGGGACCTCCGTAATAGCTCGCAATAGAGCCAGCCGCGTCTAAGTGGGCTTTCATACGCCGAATGAACTGCTGAACGGAGTTCCGCTGGCACACAAACTTTACTTCCGGGGCCTTCGTAGGAAATGTCACACCTCGTCTCGCTTTTTCCATCCACAGCGGATTCCCGAAAATGTCCTTTCCAGTTCGAATTTTTGTGAAATAGAGACCCAGGGTAGCCATCAAATCGCTGGCAAAGCCGGCAGTAAAGTCGTCGTCGAGTACTTCTTCCCCAGCGTACTGCCAGATTCGCCTCAACGCCGGATATGCAATGATCTCAAATGCTAAACCTATTCGACGGAAGCGCTCCTGGGTACCACGAGGAGTCAGGTACATGACGATATTCTTCTTTTTTTTCGAATACTCTGTCGTTTCATCAAAGCTGCCGAGGAAGTCCAAGTACCATCCCAATAGGGTCTTCTGACCAACGGTGCATGATAGAGACCACGCGGCTGCCCAGGACGTTCCGAATCTCCCTGTCGTCGCCCTCTGCCACAACACACCTTTCAACTCCGGGCCGCCCTGTTCCCGCAGCCATACAGCAAATGCAGGTGAAGATGCCACGTCGTTCGCTGCTGCACACAGGAACGTCATCTCCTTCCCAATCTTGAGCTCGGTCACAACCCTGCTCATCGTCCGATGCAACCTGTGCACTGGTTCGTATACCCGGGGTTGTTTGAGGCCCCCCACACCTGCTCCGCGGTCCGTAAACATACAGCAGAAGCGGTCTTGCTCGAAAAAGGCATCAGGGCCGAGAACGCCAAGCCCTCGAAGTTCTTGCGTGAGAGACGAGAAGTAGCAACAGATTTCTGTCACTGCGTCTTCCACCATGCTGCCATCGTGCACGGTTGAAAGGCACGCCTTCAGGAAATGGTGCCTTTGTGATGTTCCTTGCATCCAAGTTGCTGTCAAGTGGATTGCATGCCAATTCTCGTTAACAGGTGTGCTATCGTGCTGCAAGGCGACATCCTTGTCTTCGATGGCACACAAAAACGAGATATCACGCGCAACCAGGTTGCTCTGCCATGCTCGCTCAACCCTGAAACGACTCACTTTTACTCGCTGGATAATGAGGAGTACCCGGGGTATGCGTCGGATCTTGACATCTTCCGCCATCAGGCTGTCTACGATACCTCGCAGTTCTCCGTCGGCCAGGCCTCCGCCGTCCGTCACCACAGCGCGATTCTTGTCGAGGACTGGTACAAGCACGCAATGGCCGCAACTGAGCTTCCACAAGTCCTCTCTGAGAACAACAGGACAGTCGGCCAGACAAACTGTTGAAGGGGGGCCGGTAGCGAGGCGCACATATGTCCCAGCAAGCGCGTAGCCAACCGACTTCGCAAGTCCTACGATAGCGTTCCAGTCAGCATTCTCGACGAGAAAACCTTCATGGCGCATTCCACACGGCTTCACGAAAGTAACGTCAATCTTCATCTCCCCGTTGTTCCAGGCTTTCCTGACTCGCTCTCGTTCCTTTTCCTGCAACAAACCCCTGCATTGGTTTTGAACACACCGACATTACAAACGTTAATTTCTCTTCGTCAGCTAGTCGAATACCCGAGTTGCCGCCGGATAGACAGGCCGTCGCTTCCAATGGACATCCAGAACAAAGAGAGAAGACAGGCCGTCGCTTCCAATGGACATCCAGAACAAAAGAGAATTGAGACAACAAAAAACTATAATTGATCGTCGGGAACACACAAAAAAAGAAATGCCTTTACGATGGAGGCTATCACCAGAAAGCTAGATTTTTGCCTCTTTGCGTGGGTTCTCGACCTCTGCTTCCTCGTCTGCCTTTCGTTTGAAGCCAACCATTTCAAACATCTTTTTGGCGTTGGCCTTTTCTTGTTCGGACATGCCCCTTGTGAGATCCTTCCTGGCCGCCACCTTCTTCTTATTTTTAGCAGCTTCTTTTTCTCTGAAAGCTTTTAGGTCTGCTTTCGCGTTCTTTGACAGCTTCTTGGCGAACTTCGGGCATCGACAACCGTGTCGTACAAACGACGTCCCGTCAGAAAGCCTGTCCGGCGGGTTGCTGACCTTTGTGCCACAAATACAAAGCACCCAAGAGGGTCCGAACTTCAGCCCCACCTTGCCGAACCTGTCACACAGCGCCTCCTCCAACTTGTTCGTAATCATCGAGCTACTGTCCGCCCGCGATGTGTATGAGTTGTCGTGCACTTCCGCGTCGTGTGTTAGCAGGTGCTTTCGGACGTGCTTTGCCGAGTGCTTTTTCAGCTCCAAACGGACCACTATATGGAGGTTCAACTTCTTTTCGACGACCTTTTGTAGTCCCGCGTCGTTGAGCACTTCCGTCTCGTCGTCGCGCTCCTTATAAAACCAGCGACGTGCGACACCGGTAGCCCCCCTAAGGAAAGGAGCGTCTTTCTTTTCTGCAAGCTGGTTTCCGCATTCCAGCAGGTGCGGCCGTATTGTGGACTCGTGGAACGTTTGCAGCGAGCCGTTAGTCATAAAGTCGGCGTTGTACTTCATGTCTTCTTCCTTCAGGTCGATGGTGTCGCTTTCTTCGGTCTCGCTGTTGTCGTTCTCCTCACGCTCTTCCGTCGTGCGGACTTGGAGATATTTCGTAAAGCAGTGAAACGTAACGCCGATACAGAATTGCATTTTACGCTTTTGAATTTTGTTTCGTGCCTTTATTTGGGTACTTTCTTTTGTAGCCAGTTCAATGGAAACGATCATTTTACGAGAGAGATGATTTGCGCTTTATTTAGAGTTCGAGCTCGCTTGAGATTCCGGATGCAAAAGTCACCTGTAAGGCGATTGCATCGTATTGGGGTCACATTTCGTTTAGGCTACAGCAGCAGATGTTAGAACACAGAGAAGCATTTCATAAAGCTGTCTAGCTTTATTATGCAATGCTTCTCTGTTAAATTTAGGGTCAACGACAAAACGGATTCTATATAACTGGATTACGACAAAGTGGATTATTAGTGGATTATAATCCAGTAATAATCCACTTTGTCGCTTTTGATAATCCACTTTGTCGCTTCTGACAACCGGCATGAATTATATAGGGGGACCCTTTCACAAAAAGTTCCCACAGGGAAAGTGACTATTTTGAGCTGTTTGAGTTCATTGAAACCATCAAAAGTGAGCTTAGGTCCGTCATACGGGGCGACAAAGTGGATTAGGCGACAAAGTGGATTGGCGACAAAGTGGATTATAATCCACTTTGTCGTAATCCAGTTATATAGAATCCACTTTGTCGTTTTCCCTAAATTTAAACGCGCCGGTTTGAAGACCCCTGGCGCCCCTGTCCACCAACACCCCCAAAAAGCCCCAAACCCTTTAACTAACTCCAAAGCCCCCGCAGTCTGAGGGAAACATGAGACCTATGCCCCTCAAGAACCACCAAAAAAAAAAAGGACACCCCAAGGCCAGTTCCCCGTAGTTCCCCCGTAGTACCCCATGGTTATACCGATCACACCACTTGTATTTTATTCGTTGTATTTTATTGTATTTTATTGTATTTTATTCTGGAGAATTTGTATTTAATACAAGTCTGTATTTGGAATCCCATTTGCCTGTAGTTGACATGTCTTTATTTTGCCTGTATCCACCTCGTCCAGACGAAAATATCGGGAAATTTCAGAGAAATTCGGGGAGTTTCGGGGTATTTCCTTTGCGGCGTAAGGACTCGCCATCATCGAAGACAGAGACGTGCACTCCGCGGCGGGCAGAGGTGCAAGATAAGGTACCAGTGACGAAGAGAGGTGGCACGAAGAGGTTGTCACGAAAGTAGTCCTAACCACCAGGACCAGGGGCAGTGAAGGTCGAAGACGGCAATTCGAGCGAGGAGTAAGGTTGATAACCAAAATGAGAGGCACGATGGCCATCCTGAAAGCAGGGTTGCAGAATGATGCTGGGCGAGGATAAGGTTGCTATGGCGACTGGGACAGAGAGATAACGCAAGTCCACCCACCTGCATAAGGTCGTCGACTGACCTTTCCCGAGACGAGTTGGAATGCGGGTACCATCTTTCCGGAGATTTCCGGTTCCTCCCGTACTCTACAACTCCCCACATAAGTGAACGTGGACTCCGAAGTGTGACACTGGGTGCACGAATTCAGAATTCCGTGACGCAGAGAGGGTGTTCAGCTTCATGGGGTGAAAAGCGCCTTCTTGGCGAGAGTCCACGCCACCACAAATATGGGCAGGTCTTGACGAGTTAGTTGCCGATATCGACCGGAAAAACAAAGCTGCCGAGGAAACTAAGAAGCGCGAGGAAAAGCAGGCTGAAGCCAAGGAAAAAGTCGTAGATGTAGTCGAGAATCAGGGATCATTTAGAGTCACACACACAAAGACATGTCAAAAACATCAACCACAAGGCAGCTGCACTGTAGCCTACAGGGTCTGTATTTTATTCTGTATTTAATTGTATTTAATTGTATTTTATTTATTTTATTGTATTTTGTTATTGAATTTGTATTTAATTATTTGACCCTTGTATTATACCATCTTTGCCCCCCCCCCCCCCCCCCCCCCCCCCCTGGATCCTAGAAAACTGCCTGGTGGTTAAAAAAACCGCTGTGCCTTTGTTTTCATATGTCTTCGGTCTCGCGGCAAACTCTTCTCTGTCGTCTGCTTCTTCACCTCGATTCGCGTTTCGCTGCCTCACTCGTGGACCTAGCAACTCTGCATTTCTGAGGTTCTGACCTTCCGTCTCTTACTTTTCTCAGGATGATGCCATATTTGGACGAATACGCGATCTGAGCCATGTGTCAGGTATCGGTGTTTGTAGGGAGCGTTGAGGGGCATGCATGTTTGATGCCAGGAGGGGAACTGCGAAACCGGCGGCGTCTGCACATATATTTTTTGCTCCACCCGAACGTGCCGGTTGGTGCCTGGGGTTTCGGCCCTCATCGGCGGGCGGTACTTACCGTTGGCCTTTACTTCAATTTTGGACCTTTTGCTTGTGGCAACCCTATTCCGACGGGGCACCGGTTGTAGAAGTTATGCTAGCGGCAGGTCCAAAATCGATTTAAAGAACCAGAGTTAGAGCCAGGTTCAGCATTGCAATCGGCGCCCACCACATTGCATCCCTTTATGTGAGTATCTTGCATCTTGTAGTGTCGGGCACCGCTGCATCAATGCCATGCCGCAGGTGAGCAGTTGCTGCATGCAATTTTAGGTGGAAGCGAGGGGGAAGGAAGACGGCGTCGTGTTGTTGGAAAGGAACATGCAAGTTTTCGATGTGCGCTTCCACGATTTCTGGGTCGCTTTAGAGAAAGGCGGAGAGTATAAGATCGAGGTGGTGTTCGATCACCCGCAGGGGAACCTGTCGGCCTGCCACACGAAGCGCGTGAGCCCCGCGGAGACTGTCAGCGAACGCGTGCTGAGACCGTGGTGGGGCAGTTGGGATCTAGATGTGATGTACGAGACGAAATACGTCTCGCAGAAGCCGAACACTGGGTGGGTCGAAACGGACACCGGGCTAAGCTGCAAACGACTGACTGTGGGGTGCAAATCAAAGAACGTTTACGCGAAGGCCGAAATACCCCTCAGTTTCTTCGTCTGCGGCCCGAAGCAACACGCGGTGTACTTGTTCGACGGCGAGCAGTACGCCGGGGTCGCGTACTATAAAACGCTAGCCGCGCACAAGGGATTTGCCGGCAGGGGGCTGTCCGTGCTGGTCGAGAGGTTCACGGTGACTGAGTCGAGCACCGACTCGTGGCTGGGGATGTCGGGTGAGTGGGAGTGGCACGGGCATTCAGTCAAAACACCGGCGAAAGACCCTCCGAAGGAGCAAGGCGAATGGCTGGAGCTCGCGACAGGCTGCGAGGCGCTGTGGAACAAGGGAGAGTCCCTCGAGGACTTGTTGCTCTCCCCCTTCCGGGTGCGCGTCCGGCAAGGGGACATCGTCATGTGGAAGGAATCGCACCTGCGCGAGTTCGTCCACACGCTCAAGGTCCTGGACGGCGTCCGCAAGCCCGACCTGGCGGATCCCCACAAAGGGAAGTCGACAGTGTCCTTCAGCCTCAAACTGGAAGCGGGCGCCAGTCACTGGGCCCGCGTCTTCGTCCAGCTGCAAGTCACCGACTGCCCGAAGTACGCCACGATGATCGGCGGCGTCCTCACCCAGCGGGAGAAGTCGCGCGACCCCGATAGCTTCATCGTGCACCACCAAGCATTCAATTCCCCCATCGTCCAGTACCCGTGCGAGCGAACGAACTTGACAAGTTGGCATGAGGCCCAGGACCCGACTCCGTTGCTGTGGGGCTTTCCGATTCCCAGTCTACGCTACGACACTCCGATCGAAATAACCCGCAAAGACGGATTAGAGGTCGCGTGCAAGTACGGCAACGCGTGGTTCAGCCGCCCCTACGGCACCGTGCTCCTCCCCGTGGACTGGTCCGAGCACCAGTTCAGTGACCCCGTCACGGGAAAGCACCGCCTGTATTTCCGTGACAACCACCCCGACGCTTCATACGAAAGCATATGGGTACCCCCCGGAGCCTTACCACACCGATGGTGCGCACGGACCTCGCGCTGCCCCGAGCACAAGACGCCCCAGGGCCCCCTGACGTACTACTACCCCGAAAACGAGCCCCAGAAAGCCCAGTGGGCCCCGCCTCGCTGCCTCCGTGGCTACTGCGCCGTTCCGCTTCCGCCGGACTGGTGCGCGAAGGTCGTCAAGTCGGGCAAGCACGCGGGCACTGTTTTCTACCAACAAACTGCCACCGACGGCACACACACGACTTCGTGGGACCCACCCGACCTTCCGCTCATACAAGAAGCCCGCAAGAACGACTGGTACGCCGAGCCTACAGCTGAGCTTAGCGTAGTATCGCCTGCACCGGCTGGACGGAGCCCTATGCTGCCGACTCCTACTTACAAAAAAGACTTTCAGCAGCACCTCTGTTTTGAGAGTACCGAAGAAGTGTGAGAGGAATGCAGTGTGCAAACGTTCCCTTTGAGCGGGGCTGCAGAAAGGCAGTGCAAACTATGAAATAGTACCCCTCCGTCGCGGCGTCTCGAAGTCTGCACGAGAACGGAAAGAGGACTCGCAAGAGGGGGCACCACCCACCTGCAGCTTCTCTCGGGAAACCGCATTGTACAACCTTTATGCAGTTGCGCTCGAAGAATAGACACAGCACAAGATCTGGAAAAAGCCTTGAGTCTTTCTCTTATTTTCTGTCTAGTGCAACCAACACACTGAAAGCGTCAAACTTTCTTGTTCTTCTCTCGCATTTGTTGGACAGTAAATACGTGCGCGACGAGCTGCCTTTCGTCGACCCTTGCCTCCTAGCTTCTGCACGTACTGCGCCCCGTTGCTACACCTTCGGAGAACTATACACCGCGAAAATTTTTCTTGCAACACCTGCGCTTTCGCCTGATGCCAAGAGAAGAAATGCGTACCTGTAACTGAACGAGGCTCGCACATCCCCACGCCCGCTATCTCAGTGCCCCTACGTCCGTGCGCAGTCCGACTTTTTGTTGGTGCAACCCTTTCCACGATACAACGTCGCATCTCCGATGCAACGCTCCTGTACTGTAAGGAGCGCGCGGAAGTGGTGGTCGCTTGAACCGGCCTTTGTGGAACCCATACTACCACGTACTAACTGGTCCCAAACCAAAATTGAGGATCAATTTCAATCCAGCAAAGCCAGAACGGAAGCAAGAACAGTTGGGGGGTAGGGTTTGAACACTTTTTTGAAACCTTAGGGGGGGCGGCGGAGGCGAAAGTTGCGCCCCTCAGCCTACGCATCTGTGACGGGGTGCTCATGGAAGCTCGCGGCGCAGGGCGAGTATGCGGAGAAGCGCGGTGAACTGGGTGGTGTCGGAGGCGGTCGCGAGGGAGATCCGAGAAGCGAGCGTGAAGGGGGATCCGAGGGCAGTCGAGAGGGAAATACGAGAAGCGAGCGTGAAGGGGGATCCGAGGGCAGTCGAGAGGATGGTCGGCGGCGTCATGCAGCGCGACGCGCGGCAGAAGCAGAACGCCGAGCTCTGGGAGCTCCTCGCGCTCGCCTACGGCGCCGCCCGCGACATCGAAGGCGTCGAACAAGTGGCCCGCCGGGCCGAGCTGTTCGGCGGCGGGCAGCTGCGAGCCAGCGCCCTGACGCACGCACTCACCCTGGCCGGCGCCGACACAATACCCTGCATGGCCTTCGCCGCAAGCAACCCACCCGCTACCAAAGACCAGGTCTCCCCGACCCCAGCCGCCACCGGGCGAGACGCCCTCTTGTCTCAGTTCAAGCACGCCGTCCGGCACAAACCGGCGGCGGATGCCGTCCAGGCATTCGCCGACTTAGCGGCGAAGTCCCCCGCCGACGCGGCGGACCACGCACTGCAGGAGGCGGCGCTGCGGGCGGCGGTGGGCCGGAGCCGGAATGCGGCGTACCTGGTCCACCAGGTCTGGCTGGCCGTCGACGGGGCAACGCCGGCGGCGCCGGCGCCGCGCGTTGCGGCCCGCTTCGTCGGCGCCCTGGCGCGCTGCGGCCGCTGCGAGCTGGCGCTCAACTTCTGCGACCGGCTCGTCGCCGCCCGCCCCGGGCTGCGCAGCTTCGTCGTGACGCGCGCCGCGGTCGCCGCGTGCCTGCGCGCGACCCGCGACACGGCCGAGCGCATCGACGAAGCTCTCGCCCGCAAGGAGCGGCGGGCGAGGGCCGTCCCGCTGGGCCCGCTCGCCACCGGGCTGCGCGCCAAGACGCCGGCCCGGCTGCGCGTCCTGTACGAGCGCGCCGACGGGTTCGTCAAGGCCGCGGTTGCCGAGAAGTACGCGCAGCGGGCGGTCCTCGATGAGTGCTACGTTCTGCTCGCGCGGCTGGCGTGCCGCGTGTTCGCGTCGGTGCCCAGCGGGTTGGAAAAAGTGCTCCGGCACCTGCGTGGCAGGGCGTCGGTCGAGTGCACAGAGATCGTGCCTGCACTGGAGCACATTCTGCAGAGGCTGCTCTCCGGCCCCTCAGATGCTGCGGAACGGGACCTAGTAGACCCGCCTCAGGTATCGCGTTCTGGCGACCGTTGAAGGTTGTGCCGTACAGCTTCGTGCAGTGAAGGTGAAGTTGTTACATACGCACGGACCGACTGCGGAATCGTGTCAATCCTCCAACCTGTCCGACGGGTACTCCGGTGTCTTATCTCGATCGTCTCAAGATGACGCCTTCACAGCTCGTGCTGAACACTCTCTCCCGCCCGGCCGGAGGCTGTGGAACAGGACCCGTTGACCTGTTCAGGAAGTGCGTCCCAGCGCCCCCTTGCGTGCAGCTGTGCAGCTTTGTGAAGTCCTGCGCAGCTTCGTCGTGATGTGCTCCGCGATCGCCGCGTGCCTGCGCGCGTCCCGCGACGCGGCCGCGCGCATCGACGAAGCCCTCGCCCGCAAGGTCCGGTGGTCCCGCTCGCCTCTGGGCTGCTCGCGAGGGTGAAGCAGATCGTCCACGCGGGATGTTGCACGTTTCGCGCATTGCTTCGACTGCCCTGTGTGCCTCCTCCTGCATATGAGCCTGTGCTGCCGACGCTTGGGGCTGGGCCTGTCTCAGCTGCCAGAAGGTGCTAAACCCACCACCGCCACCACCCGACGATGGGCTCATATATATGGTGAGTTAGGGATCCAACTCTGCTAGCAGAATTCCCTTCGTAAACTTCGATACTTACCTGTCTGCTACCGGTCCTCTCCGGTGTCCGTTCTCGAGCGTCTCAAACTCAAACCTGCCCGACCGGTTCGGTGTCTTTTCTCGTTCTCTCGGCTGTTTCAGGAGGATACTTTTACAGCTCGCACTATAGAACATTTTCCCACCCACACGGTCACAAGCACTGTGGCAATCAGGTGGGTGGAGTAGGAAACCAAGGAAGCGACGTAGTGGGTGACCCAAGGTGTACACAAGCGGCAAGTCTAGAATACGAAGAACAGCAGCCACAGCAGAAGAGGGTCCGGATCACGATTTTGGGCTCATTTGGTATGTGTGGGTTTCTCGTCTGGGACCCAACAAAGCTTGTGGGTGATTTGCTGGCAGGTGTTGGGGCCCTGGTGCCCACAATGGCTGGTTACACTTGGGTGGGGCTCTGGTGTGGGCCATAGTGGTTCAAAATCAGAAACACACAGCTGGACTGAGTCCATATCACGATTCCGGGCTCATTGGGTATGTGGTTTCCGGTCTGGGGCCCAAGAATGCCTACCCTATGTGTGGGGAAGATGTGGGGTTCGGGTTTGATTCAACCTATGAATGAACATGGATCATTCCTGGTGAAAATGGCTGGGGGAAGGATTGCTGAAGCATTCTGTTGATCAAAAAAACACACCAACACTGTAGAGTACTGGATCACATAAAAGCAGAAGAACAGACCAAAATCCCTGCTCTAGCTGCACACAAAGGGAAAACAAGCCCCCAACCTCACCAAAACGTTAAACGGAGACTTACAACACAACCGCACGAAACACTCCAAAAGTCCCGGATTCTCGTGTGAACGTTAACTCTAAAAACCAAGCAGCCCACAGCAGGGGAAAGGCGGCGAGGACCTTGGCGCCGGGCCGCCGACCAAGCCGGGGGGGGGGCAGAGCCGATGCACGCGGGCCCGGTGCAACTGCCGGCGGGGCGGCCGGTGCCCAACCAGATGCACTTCAACATCAACATAAACCGCTACTCCGACACGGAGACCGACGGCAGCAGCGGCGTGTACTCGGCCAGCGGCGGTCGCCCGTCGCCGCGCGAGGGCGAGCCCCTGCCGCTCGTCCAGCACGAAACGGCGGTCCCCCACCACCACCACCACCACCACCCCAACAACCACAAGCACCCGTACACGCAGATCCAGCTGCAGATGCAGCCGACCGGCTTCGGCTACCCGGCCGCCGGCTCCCGCACCCGCTCGGCCCAGCCGAGCGACGGCCACAACCCCGCCCCCGACGGGCCGCCGGCAGGCCCCGCCGCGGTCTTCGACGCCGACCGCCGCCCCGGCAGCACGTCCGTCGACAAGCACGCGCGCACCGACGACTACCCGGGCGACGCGTTCGCGTCGTCGCACGAGAGCGTGCCTCCCCCGCCCCCTTACTTCGCGGGCGCCGAGCCCGTCTACGCCCTGCCGGCCCAAGGGCAGGCTTCGGGGGACCCGGGGAAGCTGAAGGAGCTGTACGAGAAGTTCTTGCGGTATCAGAAAAAGCTCGCGTACCTCGAGGACAAGGTCAAGACGACAAACGCGCACTGCGCCCGCCTCAGGGACGACGCAATGACGCGCGAGAAGACGCTGGCGGCGACGACAATCGCGCTGAAGATGCGGGAGGCGGAGAGCGACAGCCTGCGGACCGAAAACTCCCGCCTGCGCGGGCAGTGCGACGACTTGAAGTCGCTCCTGCGGCACCAGCAGGACACCACCGTGAAGCTGCAAGAGCAGGTGGGCAACCTGATCTCGGTCAAAAAGTCCGGCGATGTCTCGCGCATGCACGAGGAACACGCCCAGCAGCTCGCCCACCACGCCAGGATCCTGCACGAGCAGCTGAAGCACACCCAACGGTCGGATTCCAACCAAATGCAGCTCGCCGCCCTGCTCGAAGGGCTCCGGCAGGTGGTTCTGGAGCAGGAGCTCCAAAAAACCGCCTTCGCGCCCGACTACCCTCCCGCAATCCAACAGCGGCAGCACCCGGCGGTGCTTCCCGCTGTGAACAACCGGCCCCCGGCACCTTTAGACCCGAACGCCAAACCCCTGCCACCCGGACCGGGAGGGGCGTCGCCAAACAACCAAGACGCCCTGGGAACCTTCGCGTCGGCGCCCCCTGGAGACTCGACGATCCCGCAGGAGCTCAAAGACTTGCTGAAGCGCAGCCGGAAGGGCGCGTGACCTTTTCCAGGCGCATTCCTTCAGCCGCTTTTGTAGTACCAACAATCTTGCGGGTTGCCCTTCAATGTATTGTGCAGGCTAAAAAGACGTAAGGCAGCGTGTTTTGGAGGTTGATCTCGTGAATTCCTTACCTGAATAAACACAGGGTAAATACAAGTGGGAAAACGATCACACGGCACGCACAAACAAAACGAAGCGCCTGTCTTTTTAGTACTAACAGTCTTGTGGGTTGCCCTTCAATGTATTGTGCAGGCTAAAAAGACGTAGGCAGCGTGTTTTGGTGGTTGATCAGAATTCCTTACCTGAGTACACACAGTGTAAATACAAGTGGGAAAACGATCAACCGGCACGCACAAACAAATACGCAAAGGGCCGGCACGCACAAACAAAACGAAGCGCCTGTCTTTTTTGGGCGACCTGGGGCTGGGTGGCTTCGGCCTGTGCGTGGCCGCTCTTTCGCTGTCTTCGTTCTTGCAATCGCGCAAAGGTTTAAGACGCGGAGGTGGGGCCTCCGGAGCAGTGGTTCTGTCTTTTCAAAGAGTTTCCTGCTCGGCGGTCCTCCACACTCATGCCATGAGATTCCGGTATCTTAGGATATCCGGGTGACCTTTGTTAAATGGGTTCTCCTAGAGCAAGGGCATTATGAGTAATTGAGCCGGTCCGTCCCTATCTCTTGAAACAGCATAGAAGCGCCTGCCGCTGTTTATCACAGTGATACACGGTCCACCACGGTCTATCAGGTCTATCCCTAGTCTCTAGAGCTGCATCGAATTGCCCGGTGCTGTATTCTTGGGTCTAGCACGGTCTATCAAGAGGGGATGGACCGGCTCAGTAATGGCTAGCCACGTCCGGGACTGCGTGACTGAAAGCTCTGGCTTAGCGAATAGCCCCAGGGAAGGGGGTCCTAAGTGGTGTACAAGGCAGCTGGGAGGCCGTGTCTTTCCCCGTCCACCATTCTGAGCCGAAGCCCTCAGGAAACAGAGGGCCTCCCTCTTCGCGGGTGGCAAACGTGGGTCAAGAAACGGGGTCTTCTCCCATGAGTCTAAAACGAAAGGGACCTGGAGTATCGCGCTCACCAATCAACCGCAAACACACCCAGATCCTTGTACCTTAGAGGCGCACGTGCGCGAAAGCCAGGAACTAAATTCTCCGACGTTTTGAAACGCGCGAATGCACCCCCTCCGTAAGGCAGTGATGCTAGGATACGTGAGGATACGTGGGTTTTCGAGAATCAGGATACGGATACGTATCCTAGGCTTTTCGTCGTACAAACTGGCCACTCTTTTCTTTTGTTGCCTTTTTTCATCTCAGACGCTTGCGTTTGTTGTGTTTCATGTTCGATCCTGATACTCTTTTGTTGTTGTAGAGTCTTGTCATCCGTCTTCAGCAAAGCCTCCTCTTCCCTTCAGCGATCTGAGCCGAAAGCACCCCTCCCAAGAAACAGCAGACGGCGAACATGTCTGCTTCCCGGTCGCGCTTCTTGCAAAATGCACAGTTGGGCCAAACCCGACCTTTTCCTTCGAGCGTGTCAAAGCTCTCCCTGACCTACTTCCACGATTCCGGGAACAGCGGGTGAGATCAACCATGCAAAGTGGAAGAATCGTGTTCTTGCTGGGCGAAGTCCCCGAGATATTTGGGTACGGTTCATTAGAAATCTTGCCTGCGCAGAGTTACAATATACCGGTATTGCCAAAGGTCACGCGGAGACTTTGAACCCCGAAGGTCAGCCGGAGACTTTGAAACCCCGGGAGTTTGAAGCGAACTTGCACTCTAAAAAAACGTATATCCTGCCGCGGCCCAGGTGGGGGAGAGGGGAGGTGGGGGCTGGGTCCTGAGATCTGGGCCAGGTGCCGGTGCCGGGAGAACCCGAGAGGAAGGCCCGCGGAGCGATGAGGATCCGGGCCGCGTTCGCCCTCGCGGCGGCGGCGCTCGGCGTGGCAGCCGCGGAGGACGACGAGGTGCCGAGCGTCGTGCTGGGCGGCTCGCTGGTGAGGGAGAACACAGAGCTCAACATCGTGCGCGGCGGCGAGACGATCAGGCTCACCCTGACGACCGAGGGCCCTGAGGGACCGATTCGGTTCCGGCCCGAGCTCACCACCAGCGAGCACATGTTCAACGTGTTCCTGGCCGACTTTGCACACTCCCCGACAGACTCGGCGTTCATCGCGCGCCTGCCGCAGCTGGTGTCCCGCCTCAACAGCACCCTCCTCGACGAACGGCGGACGCTCGAGCTCAAGCTTCTACCGGACCCCAGCTTCCACCTGCGGGAGACCGAGTTTGTGTACCTGCAGGTCCCCTTCGCGGTGCTCGACTGCAAGTGCACGTACCGAATGCCGGTCCTCGACCGGCTCGAGCTCGTGGCGATGGAGGCCCCGGAGCCGGAGCTGCTGGCGCCGCCGATCATCTGCATGTCGTCGTTCGCGGTCGCGTCAACCACCGCATCCGCGCCCCGGCAGATCGTGCAGGAGAGCTACCGGGTGGAGTGGACAGTCACCGCGACAGCGGGGGATCCTTACATCGAGAACCCTCACGCGCACGAGACGCGGGTGCACGGCGTGCAGGAAGCCGGATTCGTCAACATCTCAGTGACCTTCTCCCTCGGCGACTCACGGAAGACCGCCTCTGTGCTCGTGGAACGGGTGGCCTCGCCGCTGCCCGCCGAGGTGACGTCGCCCGTCATGCACGTCGCCGGCACCGCCGCGTACCTGAACGCCCGCCGCGTCCACGGCGGCGGCGTCAAGGCCGTCGGCCGCTGGACGGTCAAGCACGCTTCGCCCGACACCGCCATCGACGACGAAACCGACCCCAATTCGCACATTTCCGAGCTGGGCGAGCGGACAGCCCTCCAGTGGAAAGTGTCCGGGCACAACAAGTGTCCCGAGACGACGGCCGAGGTCGAGCTGCTTACGACGACGGCGCGTGTCTTGCAGTGGGAGGACGAGGTTCGCCACACTTTCTTTCTTTTTCAGTGTAGGCACCCGCTTTGCAGAGAAATGCTTGAGGAGGCTGCCAGTTGCGAAAATGAAAAGAATTCGTGTGGTACTCATCAGCATGCCGATGACTCCCCACTATCGCAACAGGAGTCCAAATGAAAAGGAGGAAACTGTGCTGTATCCCACACGAAACAAAGGGAAATCTGGGGTTAGTGGCGGGCGAAAAAAGACCGCACTTTGGGGAGTGTCCGTCGAAACAAGCACAAGGCAGTCCCTCGAATGTTTCTTGTCATCCAAGACGCTAGTCCGAGAAGATGATATTGACCGATTAACACCATAGACTTCTCTCCCCCACCCAACCGCTCGCGCACTTCGAAATTGAACCACCCGAGTCTTAACTCTCTGATTGTCAACTGCAACCACGTCCGGTATTTGAGTTCAGGGTAGCGCGGCCAACGAAACCGCCAAAATGCTTAGATTCCATAGAACCGAAATCTACTCACATCACGGCGGTGGCAGAAAAGTACTCTGTTACTCAGAGAGGGATCTATTTTGGCACCGCGATCTCAAGGGGGCGTTCTTGTTTAGTGGGCAAACCCGTGGTGAACCCCATGTCATCTCTTGACAGCCTTTCTACAACAAGTGTGGGGAATGCAATCGAAGAACAGGTACAGCACAGATTGCCTTGGATATACGCGACCAGCCGTTCAAAGTTTGCCATTTCTCCTTTCAAACAACAAACCGGGAGAAGTGCGCAAACCCGTATGCAGTCTGAACTGAGAAAGGACAAAAGATTATCGCCCATGGTTTCTTGCAACGTACCGCTCACCCCCTACAGGTCTGCGGCAACGAACACAAAGTTACTGCCGAGGCCATCAAGCTCGATCGCATGAGAGGAGAGTGGTCAGTTCATCTCGGCGCAGCCGATGACATTCACTTCCTACCGGATGCTTCCAAGCCGTCCGTCACTGTAATTGGGTTTTCGTACGGCAGGACAGTATTACGCTGGACGCTTTACGGAGATGGCGAATCGGTTGACTACATGGACGTCGTGTTCGTTAGGAAGCACGAGACTGATGCTGTCATTTCCACGAAGGACCCCAAAGCGTATTTGGGATCACCAGAGGTCGCTCTGCAAGCCATGCCGCCGGTCCAGGGCAGGGGCGAGTGGACTGTCAGGGCCACTACGTGCGACCCACCTCCAGCCTTCGCTAAGGGCAAGCTGTCCTCATCCTCAACTGTGCTCGAAGGCCTGGATCACGTTACCGAGGCGTGCAAAGTCGAAGTCCAATGGCTCGTGAAGAACCCTCCGTGCCCCTCGTCCGTCGATAAGCTGAGCATCGCCGTCGTTCCTCAACCACCGACCCGCCCCGAAGTCGGCGACCCGATTGTTCTCTGCAGTGACGGACCCGTGAAGCTGACAGGTATGCAATCGCCTATAAATGGGTAACCGTGGTGCTTCCAGACTGCCGCGTTTGGTCCACGTCCATATCCGAAGCCGGGTGCTCGGTCTTTTTGACAAGAATTGGCGGCTAAATAGACGTAGACAGCGTGTTTTGGTGTTGTTCAGAATTCTTCACCTGAAAATGAAGAAGGGTAGACCTGAATATGAAACAAGGTAAATACAAGTGGAAAAGATCAACCGGCACCGAGAAGGAAACCTGGAAGCGCAAGCCCATCATACACCCGAATGAGCTGTGTCCTATGATGCACTTATGTCAAAAGAGTCTTTGAAAGGATGCGAATCACATCACATACCCACGCCATCCCCGTCGATGTCAAAAGAGAGTCTTTGAAAGGATGCGAATCACATCACATACCTATGCCATCCCCGTCGTTGTTCGTGAACCTACCCCCTCCCGTCTGCCGGTGGTTAACATGAACATGACCGCTGAACCCGTGCAGGAAACAAAGCCGAGGTAGGAGTGGGCTTGTGGGAAGCTGTCGATCCAGAAGACCAAGAGATCGTCAACCCGTCGTTGCCGAAGGCCGTGCTGCCGCAGGTCAGAGAGGGGAGGACCGTGGTCCGATGGACGATTACAAACGGCAACATGTCCAACCACGCCGACCTCGTCATCGTCAAGCACATGATAGCGGAAGCGAAAATCGTCAAGCCGCCGACGGTGCACGCCTACTTTTGCGGCAAGTTCTACTCCATCGAGGCCGACAACAAGCACTTCGGGCCCGACGACTTCGGGCAGTGGACCCTTTCTGACAGCACGGGCGTGCGGCTCGCCGAATACAACACCCGGTCCGTGGACCTCGTTGACCTGGCTCCCGGGATCACGTACGCAACGTGGACAGCGCGCAACAGGCGGTCCATGAAGGATTGCCCCCACGGCAATGCAGCCGGTGTGATTTCCTTTTTCGTTGTTTTTCCTCTATCTCTCTCTCTCTCTCACGAAACGAGTTGGTCGCTCGCTGACGATTGTGCAGCGGTGCACCGTTTCGCTCCCCGTCGACTCGCTCCGTTGTGAATGATCGCATGCGCTCGATCAGATGATCATCACCCGCACGGTGTACCACCACCGATCTCTGGTCAGGAGCCACCCAGTCCCATGTCAACGTCGCTCCCACAAGGCCTTGCTTGAGAGACCCGGATGAGGTAAACCAGGCGAAGCGATAGTGGCGGTGAACCGAGCCGATGAGCGAGTTGCTCTCGACCCCTGTTCCTCCCATGGCACGTCAAGCACAATATCCAAAAGCACACAAAGTAATACAACTAAGCTACGCACCTCTTCCATCATCGGGGGTGACCTGTGTATGCACAAATTCTGATTGAAGAACCAATTTCTGACCGGCGGTCTGACTTCAGTCCCATTGTCTACCCTTTCCTTAGCACTTCCACGACACTGCGCATCCACTTGAATATGATGATAATCATGCCTCGGTGTGTACGAATTCTGACTCAAGTATGAGCGACACCAACTTTCGACGGGCGGTCTGACCTCAATTCTATTCGCATATCCACGTCCTTTCCTTAGTACTTCCACGACACTGCACATCCCCCCTCAAACATGATGATACTCATGCCTCGGTGTGTACGAATTCTGACTCAAGTATGAGCGACACCAACTTTCGACGGGCGGTCTGACTTCAGTTCTGTTCGCATGCCAGCAAGTCTTTCCCTAGTACTTCGAAGACACTGCACACCCCTTGCATACGATGATAATCATGCCTCGGTGTGTACGAATTCTGATCCAAGTATGAGTGACATCAACTTTCGACGGGCGGTCTGATAGTAATATTCGCATGTCTGCATGCCCTCCTAATTATGATGATGGCGACGCCTCTCCGGCTTCTGACTCAGAATATGAGCGACACGACCTTGATGACAGAGACGTCGGCAATTCTGCGTGCACCCTTCTATTTTAAGTGGACGTTGTTGCTTGTATTTGTGGTCAATCTCGACCGCAAGCCTGGGAAGTCTGCCGGTAAGTGGGGGTGTTTTGACCACGACTCATGCCGTCAATGGCGCAACTTGTGCGTTCCAGGCCGCAACCCACATTGACTGCATGGGCTGGCCGCAACCGGGGCATGGACAGTTCACTGCGCGTCGGGCGCCCTCTCGCTCTTTTTCTGCATGCCGCGGAGGGCAGCACCGGATGTGTTAGCAGCAATAGTTCGCCCCCCTTTTAATACGCATAACCTTGAAGGCTGAAGGCTGAAAACACACGAACGCAGCGGGTTGTGGGAAGAATCCCGATTAAACGGACAGAGAGAAAGAGAGGGCGGTCTCGCCTTAGCAGTCCCAGGGCCTCTCCCTACTCACCTGTATGTGTTCTCGTGGCCATCGCTACCGCGCTGACATTCCCGAGCGTGGTTACCACCCAGCGTGATTAGTCACGTTGCCCACGATCGCGCCAATCCCCACAGGCGTCGTCTTGCACTCATGGCAGTTCCCCGCTGAACATTACCACGCCTACACGACCGAACCGATTGCTGTTTTGCACATTGCAACCATGCTCGAGAAGGCCTCGCAGGGGGACCTGCGGTTCTACCCGCAATACATCAGCGAGCTCTCGCAGCTCCCTGGTGAGTGGAACATCGAGAGCACGACAGGGACGACCATGCGGATCGAGAAGCCGCGGGAGGCGACGACGCGGGTGACCGGGATTCCGCTGGGAGTGTCGATCCTGTCGTGGACGCCGGACGAGTGCAAGAACACGAAGTTCATCCTGCGGCTCGAGCACGGGAACCGGCTGGACTGCAGTATCTACAGCCCGGGTCGGAACAACAGCCAGGGCGGGCACACGTACGTCATCGGCAGCAAGATCACCCTCTCCGTGTCGCAGTCCGAGTTCCCGTTGGCCGCGCGCGGCGCGTGGAAGGCGGCCGCGTTCAAAGGCGGCTTCGAGCACAGAGGCGGCGAGCTGACGAGCGTCAAGTTCTCGAACCCGACCGACGCGTCGACCCTCGTGTCGGACCTGCCCGAAGGCGATGCGACGATCTCCTTCCAAATATCCGCCGGCGTCGAGGCATTCGCCGGCGAGTGCAGCACGGTCGTCACGTCCCTCCGCGCGCACGTGCCGCCGACGGAGCACGCCGTTTGCCGGGACTCGGCCGAGATAGAAGCGACGCCGATCGACTTCCAGGTCGAAGGGTTGAAAGCTCGCTGGACGGTCCCCGAGGGATCGCCGGTCACCGTGCACCGGCCGTGGAGCCACGCGACGCGGGTGTCGAACCTGAAGCCGGGCGTCAACAAGATTTACTGGCGGCTCCAGCTGCACGAGGAGTGGGACGAAACGCCGGTCCTCGTCTTCCGCGACGTGCTGCCATTCCCCTTCAACGCCACGTCGAACCGACTGACGAAGCACATCATCAACATGAACACCCTCACCCTTCCCTGGGTGCAGCGTGAAGAATGGCCGTCGAGTGCTGCAGAATGGACGGTTCGCGGGCGTCATAAAGTGACGTACCGTGGCGACACTGTCGTGCTGGAGGGCATCGACAGTGGCGAGCCGGCCATTTTTCAGTTCATGGTGCAGCCGGTGCCGTCAAGCTCGTGCGCCCCGGAGCAATTCACGCTGGAGGTAGTTTCGATCGCGACGCAGGTGACCGCGACGCCCATCCTGACAGAGTGCGACCTGTACCAAGGCGCGACCATGCAGTTCGAGCTTGGCGATGGGCTCCACTGGAAGCAAAACCTCCGCGACACAGACTTCCACGGCCTCCGCAGGAGCTTGGGCGAAGTTCTCGGCGCTGCTTTCATTCGAGGGTACTCCCCTGTAGGCCTTCCTCAGGTATTAGCTTGCCTTTTCTCAACCGCAGTGATTCGCGCTCTTGCTGTCCTCGGGGGAAAGTCTTTTCTTTATTTTGTATAAGCACCTGCTTTGTAGGAAATGCTTGAGGAGACTGCCAGTTGCGATATCAAAGAAGGGAAATGCGCTGTAGCCCACACGAAACACAGGTAAATCTGGGTTTAGTGGCGGGCGTAAGCGCTCAACAAAAAAAGACCCACTTTGTAGTTGTATTGTTTTCTCTCCTCTAGCCTCCTTCGAAATGAGCACAAGGCAGTCCCTCGAGTATTTTTGGACCAAGTGAACCGCCGGTGCTTCGTCACCTTTCGGTTAGCGTCATGCTTGCTCTTACCTGCTGGCACCCGGCATTGTGCAGAGCATCCTTCCAGCAAACTGGGGCGTGTTTCCGAAGAAGAGCTCTACCGGACGCTCGCTCTTGTCCCATTGGCGAGGAGTTATTGGCATGCCGAAGAGTGCCACACCTGATTCGAAATGCTCCCCCGCAGTTGTAAAGCGGAGTCCTGCATCCTTGTGCCGCTGACAAGACGGTCAAGTGTCTACTTACTTTTCAACCCAAATCAACAGCGTGGTGTACCTTGAGATAAACCCGTGGAGGCGACTTTGTGCAACGGCTGCACATGCAATGTGTGAGGAACCTGAACCGCCCAAGTAGGATATTCTGATCATGATCATTTGCCAATTTGCCACGTGAAACCACGTCCAGGATTTGGGCTCAGGGTAGTGCGGTCAACGAAAACTATAGCTCCCCTTTCTACTTTCTTCTACCCTCGCGGTGTACGGTTTTCCCCCCTCGCCTAGCATCAACCATGCATGAGGGGCAGTGCTCTGCCTAAACATTAAACTATGATTTCCCCCAGCATCAAACATGCATGAGGGGCAGAGCTCTGCCTAAACATTAAACTAAGATTTCCTCCCCCTCGCGTAGCATCAACCATGCATGAGGGGCAGTGCTCTGCCTACACATAAAACTAAGATTTGCTCCCCCTCGCATTCTGCCTAAAATTAAACTAAGATTTCTGCATAGCATCAACCATGCATGAGGGGCAGTGCTCTGCCTAAACATTAAACTAAGATTCCCCCCCCCCCCCCCCCCCCCGACAGTGGTGACCAACGTAGCCGGGACTGTCGGAGAATGGGTGTCCAAGCCATCCTGAGCATGTTCGCAAACTTCTGCGATGCACGGCAGCACGATGCGCACGAAGCTCTGGTAGCGATACTCAGCGCGACCAATGCGACGCTGGGTCCGGACGAAACGGGGTCCCCCTGCCCGGGCTACCAACTCTTCGTAGCATGCTTGGAGAACGGCTGGACCACCTCAGTGCGATGTAATGCATGTGGACGCACTTCTTCCAGCAGTCAGGTAGTGCAATGTCTGCAAATTCCTTGCGGAAGGAAGCTGGAAGATTCTCTCCACGTGCACGGGTTTGTAAATCCGGAGAGAGTATGCGACTGCAAGGCTGTAGGTACGGTTGTTGAAAGCACGGATCTCCGTCTGACAGCTGAATGTGTTCTGATGCAGTTTGGCATCTACACGAGAAACGGTGCCAGGCGCCAGAATGACGTGAAATTGCCCCCCTTCTTCGGACCGCCGGACCATCTGCTACGCCTCGCAGCCGTCGTGGTGCACATGGGGGAGGATACGGCTAGCGGGCACTACGTCACGTACGTTGCGCAAGACACGGGGTGGATCCTCTTCGACGACCTGCACGTCACCTCTGTCGACGACATTCCGTGGGGTGACGTTTACCTCGCGGCCTTTGTCCGGATCCCCCGGAATGCCCACGACATGACTGTCCGTGCCCCGTCACCCTCCATGGTGCTTCCTACTCAGGATCGACTACCCGACTTGCCTGCACCCCCAGGTTCAGCCGGTAATTTGATGAGCCGGCAGTCGGAAGGCTCACCTGACTCCTTCTGCCCCTTTGGTAATTCGCCACCCTGCCCGCCCTTGCCGGACTCCCAATGTCTGACACCGCATGGTCAGTTGTTTGAACAGCAGTTTACGGGTTCCCCGGTGCTGCGATGTCAACACTGCTCCATCGAGTGCACGAGGGATGGCCAGAGGTTCCAAGGTCTGAGGGGACTCCGCGCGCATGAGAGACGTTGCCACCTCGCGGGTGTGAGATTCTGATCCACGTCGTTTGAGCCTCAACGGGTTCTTGATTGCTGGCTGGTCTATGTTTCACTCCGCACCCGTTTACCCTGACTAACGGGAAAAACTCGAAGTGTCTGTACGAGTGAACGCACACGAACATGAGAGGATGAAGGCACGTATATGCCGCCTGCGCTGTGCTAGGCGTAGTTTGAGGTTGTACTTATTTCCGAACAACCTACCACGAGCTTATCCACCCACACCCCCATTTTTCCCCTTTCTTTTTATTTACTTTTTCCCGCCCGGTGTCGCTGATGACTAACGGACCGTCGGACCCGTCCCAATGGGGGTACTTATGGAAGCTACAATGAAGGCTTAGACCGGTACGGGCTACATGGCAACCCCTGCTCAACATGTAGAACGTGGGGGGCCCTTGATCACATTCATTGCGGGTGTGGTCGTGGTGTCGGTCGCAATAGTCGCTTTGCTAGCCAAAGAGAGAGATAGAGAGAAAAAAAGCGCCAGAGAGAAAAGAAAAGATAACGTTATCTTCCGGAAAAGAAGGGTTACGCGAACCCCCGAAAAAATAATTACCCCAAAAAAAAAAAAAAAAAAAACAAAGGAAAAAAAATAGAAACACAAACCGACGGTGACCCCCAAAACCTTTTCAACCTTTCCAATACCCTTCAAGCTAAAACCATTCTACAACGACCCCCCCCCCCCCCCCCCCCCGTGCGTGGTGCCACAAACCGACGGAGACCCCAAAGCCTTTTCCAACCTTTCCATTTCCCTCCAAGCTAGACCATTATACAACGACACCCCCTGCGTGGTGCAAGCACCACGCGCTCTTCAAACCCAAGAAACATTTTCCCCCCGTTGAGACCTGCCGGCCCTAAAACGGCACAGGACTGGTTCTCCATTGACAAACGCCTTGCTTAAGCTCGGCACCCGGTTGCTTTGGCAACCTGTCGCTTTTGTGACGCCACAAACTTCGTTTCCCGAGACGTTACCATACGGCCCAACCCCCGAACACCAAGAGAGGTACAGTTTGGAAGGGACTGCATGTCAAAGCAGGAAAAGGCATATGGAAACGCTCAGAACCGATGAAGAACAAAAAAAGAAGAATACTACGCACCAAACCCACCACCCTCCCCAACCCGGGCGGGGTTCCTTTTTACCCCTGCAAACCCGTGAATAGGTGCTACGGGAGTATCTGGCAACCGCTGCTTAACAGTGCTCACGTGGGCGGTGTCTTCGGACAGCACCTCGTGATGTTCGCATCACAAAACAAAGAAGACAGTGAAATGGTCGTTACCTGGTCGGGTTTCGCTCGCGACCGTTTCCTGAACAATCCTTCACTAAATCCGCGGTTAAATAACCTGGCCTCAGTGGTGCAAGCACCACACGCTCTTCAAACCCAAGAAACATTTCCCCCCCCTCGCAGATTCTTGTTGTCGAGTTCTTGCCGGCGTATTTGTCGGTTGATTGGTCCGCGGAGCCGCTTCACGTGAAAGATGTCAAGATCCCGCGGGAGCTGCTGGCCCCGCACGTCGAAGTTGAAAAGGACGCAGTCGTCCTCTTCAGGCACCGCGGCGGTCTCTCGCCGGAGTTCACTGTCTATCCCATCACGTTTGCGCTCACCATCAACGGCGTGAGCTCGACATCGGAGCAGCAGTTGAACGAAGACGGCGGCTTGCTCGAAATCGGAATCCAACACGCCAACACAACCGCCTTTGCAGAGCGGTTGGAGTTGCCCGGCATTCGGTCGCGCTTCATCGACTCGATCACAACCAAGAGCACGCACTCGCGGGCCTACGGTTGGACGGATAGAAAGCGACACCTCCTCGACGGAGAGTCGCTCGCCGTGCGAAGAGGAGAGCAGAAGGTCTCGATGATCCTGGTGCCGGACGAGTGGTACACCATTAACGAGACTGAGTCCATCCACACGCAAACTCCGCTGTCAATTGTCTGCGGCGAAGGTGAAGAGAGGTACGACCGGGAAATCAGGAGCAGGGACGTCAAGATCCACAACACCGAGCCACGGTTGACGGTCGAAGGTGCCATCAACGAGTGCGACTTCGAATGGAACGGGGCCAACGTAACAGTCACCGCGGTGGGAGCTTCGTTCGCACCGGGCTCGCAGGTCAAACCGTACTATCTGAAGAGCAACAGTCCCCATCTCGACCGCGGCTGGGATGCTGTAATTGCGAAGGGCCTCTTCAACTGGACGTCCGTCGGAGAGGGGGCGAAGCGGCGCACGCTCTTCGTGCACCCGACCGGTCCCGAGGTGTATGAGATTCCGCAGAAAATGAGGGAGACGCTCACGCTCGACATCCCGAGCGAGCTCCTCATCCACTCGCAGTCGTCGCCGGCCACACTCGTCCGCGCCGCTGGCTCTGTCACCATCAAGGACACGTACATAGAAGTCCTCAACTCCGACATCTGCGCCGACACGCTGCGGCTTGCCGGCCACACCCTTACACTTAGCCTCCACGGCGATGCGTGGACGCCTGAACTTCAGCATGGTATGCAGTGGTGTTTCGCTGGGAGGGGGGGTGGGCCAGTCCACTCCTACCTCCTGAACCTGCATCGACTTGCCTGCTGCTATCGAGCACAGTCTATCAGCAGTCTATTAGTAGTAGGGGGGTAGGTGAGGCGGGAAGGGGCAAGCGAGAGTCTCCCGCCTGAACCATCAACAGCACCCATTCCGTTCCGTTCGTTCAAGAGAGCAAACGTCGGGGGACCATTCGTCCGATTCGCCATTTTTCCGAATACGTATCCGGGTCTATCCTGACCTCGATTTCGAATGGAGTGGATCAGAAGAGATGGACGCCCTGGGGCGGGTTACAAGAAGACGGACCCACATTGCAACCCGAGCTCTGGATCCCACTGCAACTTTTTTTACGGCAACATAGGCGTCAATGTTGGTGCTGCAGGACACGGTGCGGTCAACAAAACTCGCCAGTTTTCCTTTCTTTGTTCTCGGCGAGCTACGAGGGAACGATCCTGTAAGAGTGCCAACGCTACTCTTTCTATAACGTAGTCTATTCATGATAGCTAACTACATACAAAAAGGTGTCACGGGAGAAGCCGGCAGCCGCTGCTTAACGGCTTTATCACGTGGGCGGCCCTGAGATTACCCCCTCAGGTGACACCACTTTATCTTTAGCCATACTTCAACTTCGCCGTGTCCGGGTTCCCCGTAAAATGACAGTTTCTTTGTTTAAGCACCTGCTTTTGTAGGAAATGCTTGAGGAGACTGCCAGTTGCGAGAGATCAAAGGAGGTAAATGTGCTGTAGCCCACACGAAACACAGGTAAATCTGGGTTTAGTGGCGGGCGTAAGCATTCAACAAAGCGCCAGCTTGAAAGGAAATGCTCGACGATGCTGCCCGACAAAGAACAGAAGGGATCCTAAGTGCTGTAACTACCGAACCACGTGTTGAACGGACGTGGGGTTATGCGGGTCTACCCCTACACGACAAATCACACAAACACAACAGGTCAAAGTTTTGAGTGAGAACAACACACGGTGGTGTAAGCGAAGAACAAATCAGATTGTGGTTGTATTGCATTTGCCTCTATTTCCTCCCTTCCATTCGGAGTCGAAGCAGCTACGTCGAGTATTTTCTCTCATTCCCCAACGCAAAACAATTGCGCTTATCAGCAGTGCGCGTGTCCGCTACGGACACACATCAAAACATGCACACCATCACAGGGAAATTCGTGACGGACCTCGTCGGCGCGATTTCCGGAGACCGGCACATCAAGAATGGTTGGGAGACCGCTATGGTGTCAGATGTCTTGCCAAAGCACCGGTACAAGGTCATCTTCCGCAGCAATACCACGCTGGAGGTCCGTATTCCGCCCATGCCGACGTACACGACGGCGGAGCCAGAGGCTATTGGCATCCGCATCCCCGGGTTTACAACTGTGTGCAGCAAATGTTTGGAGCACAACGGCCTGCTGAATGTGTACCACTCGCGCAGCATGGTTGCCAGCAACACTGCTCTGCTTAAAGGTGAGACGGCGTCCATCCAACTGACACTGCCCTGCGCTCGGTTCGCCGTCGGGTTGACCGAGGCTGATGTGCGGAATAGCTTTGTGTCCAATACAAGGGTGGTGCACGGGTTCGATGCGTACCGGGACGTCATCATCTCGTCCGTGTCGTGGATCAACAACAAGACGATGACCGTCGACCTGCGGTGGCCGTCTGGGCTTAACACCAGCGTTCCCGAGGAAATTACGATGCGGCTGAGCCCGACATCAGTCGTGCCGACCTCCGGCCAGGTCTGCCATCCGACTCCGTTTTTGCTCGCGCGAAAAGCCGAGCGCTATCGAATGAAGATTGTAGCTGCCAGCGGCGGCCCTGCACTGTCCACCAAAGTCGTGTTTTGCGACGGGTTTCTTCATCAGAGTTTATGAGCATTTCTGGTCTATTTCTGGCCACCGATCCTGTGCATTCTGACTGCCACCGGTGTTTTCTTGAACGTGCGTGTCTATATACATGCTACACCAAAGACACAGTATCGTCCGCAAGAAAATGTTGGGTCTGACTTCTTCGTCTCCCAGTCCCGCAAAACACACACATTCACAGGTCGTTGAGCTGGCAATTCCATTTACCATCGTCTCTCCGATCGTGAAGAGCCCGCAGAGCTGGCTCGAGTGGATCGCCTCCTATTGGCTCTTCTTCAGCCCCGCTGCACTTTTCGCGGCCTTCTGGGATTTCATGGTATGCGCTCCCGGTAGAAGTGTGTTGGGTCTGGTGGTGGTCCCCACCCGGACAGTCAGACAGAGGGGAAAAGGAAAACGACAAACAATAGAAGGTCGTAAGCCAACAGGCTGACGCACATCGTCGGAAACACGCAAACGAAAAAGGCTGAGAAGCGGAATGAGCACCTGTATCGAGAGCGAGCTAGCTGCGGCATCCCATGTTCCCTTTTTATGTAGACTCCAGCGCGTCGTCGAAATCTCTTGCCAAACGAGGTCGTAAGACTCCAAACTGATCGGGATGGATGGTAGCACAAAAATCGGTAAAAGATAGAAAGAACCGCAACAACAAGGACAGATTGCACTCGAGTCAGGAAACGAAAAAATGGTAGGCACCCGGTATACCCCAGTTGATCGCTCAGTAGCACAAAAAACTATATTCCCCGCACAGCAAATCACATCCGTCCACCGTTTTGTCGACCGGATTGGCGGGCGGCTCGGCCTGAACTTCCGCGCCTTCGTGTACAACGTGATGGTGTCGCAGTCCATCCTTTTTGCCATGCACATCATGGACGCCAGCCTGTGGACCGGATCGGTATGGGTTCTCCCGTTTTCACATCTCTTTCTGTCACGCCGCTTCTTGATATGCTGAAGACAATACCTCGGGTGATTTACTAGACCCCGGACTTCAGCAGCCATATACTAAGTCAATGCGGGAGTGAAAAAATGTGGAAGTGGCCACACTCCCGCATGGAGGGAGTGAGGCCGACCGCACAAACGACCGCAAAACCAATGCAATCCGGAGTGGTGTAGGCCACGACGATCTCAAGGATTGACAGATTGTGAATTCTTTCTTGATGACTTATGCTATGGTGCATGGCCCCTGGGAGTTGGTGGAGTGGGTTGCCAGGTTGTTTTCGTCGACGAACGAGATTTTGACTTGATGCTAGCATCAACCATGCATGAGAGGCAGTGCTCTGCCTAAACATTAAACTAAGATTTTCTCCCCCTGTCATCAAATCCCCCTGTCATCAAAAAGGGCGGGGGCCCTGAGTTTAGTTCGCTTGTGCTCTGGTAGCACCTACGAACAGCCGCCTGACAAACCAGACTCACACCGCTGTCCCGTCTGCAGACACTCAGGTTCCGCGCTGATGATGGTCCGCCTTATGCGTCTGTGGCTTAAAGGACCGCGCAGATGGGACCAGTGCGGTGTTGAGCACATATCTATTCCAAGCACGTTCTTGTAATCCCCCTATCATCAAACGTGCATGAGGGACAGTGTTCTGTCTAAACATTACACGAAGATTTTCTTCCCCCAGGGCCTTCTGCGTCGCTAGAGTGCCACTGTTCTGCACTCCGGAGGGGGGGATGGCTCTAGCCGATAGGCAAGTCGAATGCACCCCAAGCTCTCTCATGGGTAGCCGTTCAGACGTTCAACTTGCACCACGAAACGACACAGATGGTGCGACTGCTGTACACGGGCTTCGGCCTTATAGGCGCAGCGTTGCTGGGAATGCTGCTCTATTTCACCGACTTCACCCGCGTTCGCTTGGTCCACGATGCAGCGTTCTTCAGGTTGATTTCCCTTATTTGTTTATTCAATTCCGCGCACAACCAGGTAAACGAAAGTAGACCAATGCGATTCCAATCTTGGCTTCATATCATACGAGCCGAACTCGTGGAGTTGTGCTCGCACATTCTTTCCGAAAAACTCTGAAATACCGGTTTCTCAAGCGAACAATAACTCTAAAAAACGAGACAAAATTCAGAGGCACCTCAAAAAGGGCCAAACTGAACAGACAACGGGTGGATATTTGAGAGAATCAGATTGCCAAGTAGAACCCCAGTCTTGCTGATTTTTCAAAGGGTTCCTCAGCACTCCTCCGCATGCTCTGAGAGAGTGCCGTGCAAGTTGTGTTACATGTACGCGAAAGGCACGAACTATCAACAATGACTACCATTGCAGCATCATCCAAGCGACAGAAGGCGGCCTGATGTGCAAACGAGTTGTTCCGTCCTGGGTAAGAAGAAGGGCGAAAGTGTATTCGCCACGAACTCAAACGATTCGAAATCGTTCGAAACGTCCTCGAGAAATATTATCGTGCTCGGAAAGTAGAGTAAATGACCTGCCCCAAAAGTCGTGAAATGGCTGCACACGCAACATCAACCGCACAGTTACTACATCAACATTTGCTGCTTCTTCTGCCTGGGATGCGTGTTCCGCCTAGCCATGCCATCCCTTGTCGCGGGGTGACAGCGCCTTGTTTGAGTTCGGCACTCAACCGTCGCGGAAGTCAACGCGATGTTCGCATGCAGGCCAAGGAAGGCGCCAACTCGGGGGCGAAAATCCCAACCCGGCTCTCAGAAGCTGAGAACTGCTGGTCACCAGCGTTCACCAGACTCGAGCGGGGGGGACCCACTGTCCACCAGTCTTGTTACACGAGGCCTTCGACCTGACCGCGCGACGTGGAACGACTGGGCCGTCTGGACGTTTGCATATCCGCCAAGCCGCGTCGGGGGAAAGTACGAGATGCAGGTGCTCCAAGGCCAGCCGACTGTATAGTGTTGCAAGCGAATTGCAAACACGCTGAAGTTGGGACCTCACACACTGAAATCAAGTGCTCCTGGGCAGACGAACTGTTAGTGTTGCGAACGAATCGCAAACACGCTGAGATTGCGACCCTACACACTGATATCGACTGGGAACAACCGGAGACAGCCCGGATTCTCCGGAAGCACGCCGTCTTCGATCTCGCGCCTCCTTCGATCTGATCGCGCGCCGCGTCACCGGCCCGGGACCCGAATGGCTGTGCGTCTTTCAGCAGTAGGTAGGGACAGAAGAAATCTCATCGGGCCCTTCGTGCGCGTCGTCTTTACTAGAAGACGAGGCGTTTGGGTATTTTAAACAGAGTCATAGCTATGCTAATCATCGCCATTTGCCCAGCGGACGAACAGTGGGCCGGTCGCAGCTCTGGCTGGTCCGTTTGGCCGGCAGTTCTTTTTTTTTGAATAGTCCGGCTTCATGGATTGGCCGGCGGGTTTGCGGCGGTCTGACTAAACAATCGAGTCGCTAGTGGGAACTAGGAGGAAGAAATGCTGCCAAGGCTTCGCCGGTCGGGCCGGCGTTTCATGATTCACAGGAAGCGCTTTCTGTTGCTTGTTCCACTATCGGAACTCGCCTGCTCGGTTGGTTGCATGCAGCACGCCGCCAACTACCCACTCTTGGAACCAATGCATTGTTAACGCATTTGGCGTATTTTCCCGGCTTCGCCAGCATCAACGCCGTCACCCACTGGGGCAAGGCCGCACCGTGCTTCCAACGAAATGACTTCTGCCCGCCGTAGTCGAACGGAGGCGGTAGCTCGCCGGGAAGATGGCCCCCGCGCTCTAACTCGTCTCTGTCTTTCTCTGATCAGCCCGCGGGGCTATTCGGGCGCCGCACCAGATGCGTTCTTTTCTCAGTCTCGCCTCCTTAGATCCGATCAGACACACGCTTCATCGGCTTAGACGGGGCACTGTTTTGGACATCCCCTTGTCGAACCTCGCTTTGTCCATCACGTGGAAAAAAAGAACTAGTTTCCCCTCGTACCGTTTTAGAGCGAATGGAATTTGTTGACAGATGTCTCCAAACGAGGATTCTCAAGGGGTTTCCGAGGGAATCCGCTAGGCTTGACGAATCTACATACCGGGTGTCTGTTCTTCGGGGGAAACATTTTTGGTTTGTTTTTGAAATGCCGGTCAGTCAGCAGTCACCGCTTCCGAACACGGAGTAGGAGTATCGTTTCCCCACCGGGAAGCCCATTTGTCGCTGGAACCGCGGAGCAAAAGCAACCCAAAGAAGATGTGCTGCCCAGTCAGTGCACTCGGGTTCTTGGCGTCCGACCATAAAGAGCAACCCGGAAGGAGGACCTGGACGGTGTGGCCGCGTACATCAGCGGCGAGCTGCGTGACGAGGCGGTCATCGCGGTGTCTGACGTGTGGGGCTGGAACACCGGCACCGCACCGCGCGATCGGACGGGATCGCCGACGCCGGCGGCGCCTGCGTGATCCCGCGGCTCCTCGACCCCGTCGAGGGCGGCTTTGACGGCGACGGGCTGGGACACGGCGTCTCACGCAAGTCAGCGGCGAGCTGCGGGGCAAAGTAGAAAAGACACACGGAGTACAAGAAACGTGTATTCGACAGAAAAGTGCAGACATCACTACAACCACTTAAACTAGTGACTCAAAAACACCTGCTTATCCAAACAACAATGCAGGAGAAAAAGCAACCTTACGAAGATGTGCTGCCCAGCCGGAGCACTCGGCTTCTTGGCGCCCGACCACAAAGAGCAGGGCCGGAAGGAGGACCTGGACGGTGTGGCCGCGTACATCAGCGGCGAGCTGCGTGACGAAGCGGTCATCGCGGTGTCTGACGTGTGGGGCTGGAACACCGGCACCGCACCGCGCGATCGGACGGGATCGCCGACGCCGGCGGCGCCTGCGTGATCCAGCGGCTCCTCGACCCCGTCGAGGGCGGCTTTGACGGCGACGGGCTGGGACACGGCGTCTCACGCAAGTCAGCGGCGAGCTGCGGGGCAAAGTAGAAAAGACACACGGAGTACAAGAAACGTGTATTCGACAGAAAAGTACAGAGATCACTACAACCACTTAAATTATTGACTCGAAAACACCGGCTTATCCAAACAACAAGGAGAAAAAGCAACCTTACGAAGATGTGCTGCCCAGCCGGAGCACTCGGGTTCTTGGCGCCCGACCACAAAGAGCAGGGCCGGAAGGAGGACCTGGACGGTGTGGCCGCGTACATCAGCGGCGAGCTGCGTGACAAGGTGGTCATCGCAGTGTCTGACGTGTGGGGCTGGAACACCGGCACCGCACCGTGCGATCGCGGACGGGATCGCCGACGCCGGCGGCGCCTGCGTGATCCCGCGGCTCCTCGACGGCGGCTTCGACGGCGACGGGCTGCCGCCGACGTGGGACACGGCGTCTCACGCAAGTCAGCGGCGAGCTGCGGGGCAAAGTAGAAAAGACACACGGAGTACAAGAAACGTGTATTCGACAGAAAAGTGCAGACATCACTACAACCACTTAAACTAGTGACTCAAAAACACCTGCTTATCCAAACAACAATGCAGGAGAAAAAGCAACCTTACGAAGATGTGCTGCCCAGCCGGAGCACTCGGGTTCTTGGCGCCCGACCACAAAGAGCAGGGCCGGAAGGAGGACCTGGACGGTGTGGCCGCGTACATCAGCGGCGAGCTGCGTGACAAGGTGGTCATCGCAGTGTCTGACGTGTGGGGCTGGAATACCGGCAGGATCCGTGCGATCGCGGACGGGATCGCCGACGCCGGCGGCGCCTGCGTGATCCCGCGGCTCCTCGACCCCGTCGAGGGCGGCTTCGACGGTGACGGGCTGCCTCCGACGTGGGACATGGCGCAGCGGCGTGGCGAGCTGCCTGGGCTGTTCGGCGGCCCGTGGCGCCTCGAAGCGGTTGTCCCGAAGGTCCGACAAGTCCTCGCCGCCCTCGCCTCCCGCGGCGTCTCCCAGTTCGGCCTCGTCGGCTTCTGCTACGGCGGCTGGGTGAGCATGGAGGTGTCGACGCTGGGCGACCTGCCGGTGAGGCTCGTCGGCGGCGTCCTGTGCCACCCTTCCAACCACATCGACCCCGACCCTGCTGCGCAGGCTGCGAGGTCAAAGTGCCCTTGGCTCATTCTCCCCGCAGGGGATCCGGCGAAGCAGATGGCGTGCGATCCCGCCATCTACGACGAGGGCGGCGCCGTCTTCCAAGCGCTCGACAAGAACTTTCCGGGGGGGAACAAAACGGTGCGCTTCCCGCGGCAGCCGCACGGGTGGCTGGCGAGGGGCAACATCAAGCTGCCCGTCACCGGCGCCGTGATCGGGGGCGAGGGCGTCGAGGAGGACGTCAAAAGGGGCCTCGAGCTCGTGTTCGCCAGACTCAGGGAATACGGACTCATCGGGGACGATTGCGCCTAGCGGGACCCTTCCGCCGGTGACGGAGAGGTTGGAAAAGTCCGTTTGCCACCCTCTCCTCCGGATCGGACTCATCGATGATTCGCTTCGGCGACCGACTGGGCGAGCATGTGGTGTCGACGCTAGACGAACTGCCGGTACGGCTCGTCGATGGTATCCTGTGCCACTCTTGCAACCACATCGCCGACCCTGCTGCGCAGGCTGCGCGGTCAAAGGTTCCCTTGGCTCATTCTCCCCGCAGGGAATCCGGCGAAGCAGATGGCGTGCGATCCCGCCATCTACGACGAGGGCGGCACCGTCTTCCAAGCGCTCGACAAGAACTTTCCGGGAGGAACAAAACGGTGCGCTTCCGGCGGCAGCCGCACGGGTGGCTGGCGAGGGGCAACATCAAGCTGCCCGTCACCGGCGCCGTGATCGGGGGCGAGGGCGTCGAGGAGGACGTCAAAAAGGGCCTCGAGCTCGTGTTCGCCAGGCTCAGGGAATACGGACTCATCGGGGATGATTGCGTGGACTGCCACCTTCCGTGTGATACCTCGCCCGTGAGGGAGAGGTTGGAAAACGTCCGTTTGCTACCCTCTCCTCCAGATCGGACTGATCGGCTAGCTTCGGCGACTGGGTAAGCATGGTGGTGTCGACGCTGGGTAAGCATGGTGGTGTCGACGCTGGGTAAGCATGGTGGTGTCGACGCTGGGTAAGCATGGTGGTGTCGACGCTGGGTAAGCATGGTGGTGTCGACGCTGGGTAAGCATGGTGGTGTCGACGCTGGGTAAGCATGGTGGTGTCGACGCTGGGTAAGCATGGTGGTGTCGACGCTGGGTAAGCATGGTGGTGTCGACGCTGGGTAAGCATGGTGGTGTCGACGCTGGGTAAGCATGGTAGTGTCGACGCTGGGTAAGCATGGTAGTGTCGACGCTGGGTAAGCATGGTAGTGTCGACGCTGGGTAAGCATGGTAGTGTCGACGCTGGGTAAGCATGGTGGTGTCGACGCTGGACGACCTGCCGGTACGGCTCGTCGATGGTATCCTGTGCCACCCTTCCAACCACATCGATGCCGACCCCGCGCAGGCTGCGCGGTCAAAGTTCCCTCTCCGCAGGAGATTCAGCGAAGCACGCCGAAGGGCGCTTCTCCCCATGCGATCCTTCCATCTACGACGAGGACGGCGCCGTTTTCCGAACGATCGGCAAGAATCTTCGGGGAGGAACACAACGGCGTGGAGGTGTCGACTCGACGGCCTATTAATGAAGCCTGCCGGCGGTGTCCTGTGCCACCCTTACAGCCGAATTCGATGCGGACCTCGCAGCACGTACAGCTACGTCCGTGACCAATACTTGGGACAAGGCCGAACGGAGCGGGGAGGCAGCCGGGACTGGTCGAGCACCGGCGAAGCTCGAAAAAGTGCATGCCTGTTTTTACACCTACACCAATGAACCTGCGGACCAACCCAAGTCCATCGACAAACCCCAGCCGCCCTTCCACCCCTAACAGCACCGGCGGCGATGACCACTCTGTGGAACGTGGCCGAACGGTGCGGGTATTTCACGGGTTCAAGAACCCGTAGAACTTGGGAAGGAAAAGGCTAGTCAAAAAGTGGAAAAGGCTCGGCCAACTGTTGTAAGCAGACCCACCTCAGGATACCTCAGTCTGGAAGCGTGCTAACTGAGGGGACCGTGCTCTGTTGGACGAGCCTGCGTCCCGCTTCGTGTTCTCCGTCATCTCTCTCACTTCACGTATGAAGGCAGCCCTCTGTGCTGCGGACCAACGTTTCTCGGTTTTCTAGCTTACTCTCGTGAGAGTTCGACCTCTCTTCGTTGTGGGTTTTCCGATGCGTTCGTCCGCTTTTTTTGTGTCTTCGGGGATCTAGCAGGTGAGAAATGACGACTGCCCCATTTTAGGCGAGAACCAGTAACTGCTCTGCTTTGAAAGAGCATCCGAGACTGCAGCTGCAACGTAACGTCCGTAGCGACCCACTTCCAGACCGCTTGCTTAGCCCCTGAGGGTCATTAGCTTCTCACTCCCATATATTTGAGCGTTGCCAACAGGCAAAGCCGAACCACCGATGGAGTCGACGACGCACACCTGCAGAAGTGCTCGGCGAGAAGTCGGCCTGTGATATCTTTGCAGTACGCAGCAGATCTCTCGAACCTAACCTGAAGATGTGTTCAGCACCCCCACTCTTTATATTTCGTAAGCATCAAACACGACACGAAGGTCGTCTCCTCACTGAACTCCGATGAGATGGACGTTTCTCGAGTCGTGGTTTCAGAAGTCGGAGGATGCGTTGACGGATCTGACGTCGATAGCTAGCCGGATCGACGGAATGGAGATAGCCGTGCGCGCCTTGAAAAGTAGGGTCACCACTCTGAAGCACGCGGGCGTCGATCCCGAGGAACGGGCTGCGTTGAAAATCGAGCTGATATGCGACTGGGACGAGATGGAAGAACGCCTCCTGGCCATCTGCCGCGAACTGGCGTGTATCTGCGGCGGCGACACGTCGCAGCACCGCATTGCGGAGCACGCGAAGCGGCAGGCGGAGCGGGTGGAGGCGTTGCTGAACGAGGGGTCGACGTACATCATGCACCTGTCGGCCATGGTGAAGGTGGTGTCGAATGGGGACCCGATGCACACTCAACACATTCCGGAGGCGTTTGCGACAGATGCGTGGATCATCGCTGTAGCGCAGCTGGAAGCGAATGAAACGCGGTGCCGTTTTGAGTACGAGAAAGGAGAATGCATGCTCCGCGACGAGCACGAACGGCAACACCGGGCCCGGGCAAACGCTTTGCGCGGCTCGTGCCGAGGCGGCATCGCGGAACTTTCTCACCAGGCACCGTTGGACCCGCGCACCCGGCCCTCGCACAGCTCTCCGCCGCCACCCAGCCACAGCCATCGCGACGCCCCTTCTCGGGAAGCCGGTCGCCCTGCGCTGCCAGTCGACCCGCCCGCCGCCGACGCGCCGCCGTTTCGCCAAGCTGACATGGCCGCCCTCCCGTGGCACTGGAGCCGGACGGCGTGGGCCAGCCAGCGCAACGAGTTGGTCGACATCACCGCCGAGATGCGCGGGCGAATGTCACGCTTTTTTGAAGGCACCGGCTCCGTCCTCCACGTCAGCCGCGTGGAGTCCATTCGGCTGTGGTCTGGCTACGCGTGCAAGCGAGAGTCGGTGTACGAGCAGAGGAGGGACGTCGCTCGCCACGGCGAGCTGGTCGTCGCGTCTGACCTGATGCCGCAGGGCGAGATGCCGGTGCCCGACGCGCTCAGCGACGGCATCCGGGAGCGTTGGCTGTTCCTCCCGTGCAGGTCCGAAAAGGAGGCGCGGGGCTTCGCCGCGGCCGGGCTCGCCGGCGCGCGGAAGCCGAGCGGCCTCTTCGGGCCGGCGTTGTACCTGTACGAGTCGGCTGCGGACGTCAACAACAAGGTCGGAGGCGCCGAACCCGTGGTCATCCTGGTTCGGGCCGTCGTCGGGAAGCACTACGCCGCGGCCAGCCCGGAGCCGTCGATGGCCGCACCGCCGGCCGGGCACCACTCCGTCATTGCCTTGTGCAAGTCGCCGTCGGGCCCGCTTCTATTGCCGGGGCCTTCGGCAGCCGCGTGGCTCACGGACCACCGGGAGTTCGTCTTCCACGATTCGGCGATGTGCTACCCCGCGTACATCGTCCGCTACAAGCGGGCGCCCGCGAGCATGTAGAACACAACTGATCGCCTTCTCGGGATGCTGGCCCCCCTGTTTCGCCAAGCCGACCTGTCGGCCCTCCTGCGGCACTGGAGCCGGAAGGCGTGGGCCAGCCAGCATAACGAGTTGGTCGACATCACCGCCGAGATGTGCCGGCGAATGTCACACTTTTTTGAAGGCACCGGCTCCGTCCTCCACGTCCGCGTGGAGTCCACTCGGCTGTGGTCTGGCTACGCGTGCAAGCGAGAGTCGTTGTACGAGCAGAGGAGGGACGTCGCGTCTGACCTGATGCCGCAGGGCGAGATGCCGATGCCCGACGCGCTCAGGCTGTTCCTCCCGTGCAGGTCCGAAAAGGAGGCGCGGGGCTTCGCCGCGGCCGGGCTCGCCGGCGCGCGGAAGCCGAGCGGCTTCTTCGGGCCGGCGTTGTACCTGTACGAGTCGGCTGCGGACGTCAACAACAAGGTCGGAGGCGCCGAACCCGTGGTCATCCTGGTTCGGGCCGTCGTCGGGAAGCACTACGCCGCGGCCAGCCCGGAGCCGTCGATGGCCGCACCGCCGGCCGGGCACCACTCCGTCATTGCCTTGTGCAAGTCGCCGTCGGGCCCGCTTCTATTGCCGGGACCTTCGGCAGCCGCGTGGCTCACGGACCACCGGGAGTTCGTCTTCCACGATTCGGCGTTGTGCTACCCCGCGTACATCGTCCGCTACAAGCGGGCACCCGCGAGCATGTAAACCGAGTTGATCGAACCACTCATGCAGAAGACCCTAATCGTTTGATGTCCAATGTCCAGCTCTCACAATCTGCGAATTGCAGTAGATATAATGGTCGGCCGTCCTGGTTGCTAGATCACCGGCACTTTTGTGCTTGTACACACTGACGGTCTGCACGTGAGCGTAGAAAGACTGCGCATATTCTGTGGCTGAAGGTTCACTGGCCGAGGGGCCGTGGTTCCGGACCGCATCGAAAACGTAGATCAACGCATTAGCAGGCTGATCATCGAGGAAAACGAGTTCCCAGTGCTGAGCCTGAGGGCACCACGCTGTCGGTGGTCAACCATACGCAACGTCTGGTGATCCCCCAAAGGACGAGAACACAGGCGCTAGCCGACAGATTCTCCACGAGAATCGGTCACACAAATTATCGCAGAAGCTGCGCAACGAAAGTCACCGAACTTTCGAAATACTCCGGAGTTCAAGCCAACTTAGGAAAGGAACGAAAAGGGGAAAAAAAAACCAACGACATACACTGTCGACCGCACCGTCCGAACTATTGTTTCTGGTGTACAAACCACACGCGCCGCGCAAGACATTCATTGCATGCCCGTACAAACCGTTCTAGCCCCCTATCCTTTTGCATCCAACGCCCCCCTCCAAAAGAAAGTAGTGGTCAAAAGCAAGTCGACTGCCCGTGCACCAAGCGCTTGCCTTCTCGATGTTTTTCTCCGTTCTACTCAACCTTTCACGTCGACCGCCTTGGCTTCGAACACAACAGTTCAATGTGAACAACGACCTGCCAAAGGAGCGAAGCACAGCCAGCGACACACGGACTCCGGTCAGAGTAGCTTTTCGCGATTTGCATTGCCCCCCCACGCGCATGTTGGTGGGATGCACCATCGTCAACTCCAAAGGAGCGAAGCACAGCCAGCGACACACGGACACAGGTCAGAGTAGCTTTTCGCGGTTTGCATTGCCCCCCACGTGCATGTTGGTGGGATGCACCATCGTCAACTCCAAAAGAGCGAAGAACAGCCAGCGACACACGGACACACGTCAGAGTAGCTTTTCGCGGTTTGCATTGCCCCCCACGTGCATGTTGGTGGGATGCACCATCGTCAACTCCAAAGGAGCGAAGAACAGCCAGCGACACACGGACACCGGTCAGAGTAGCTTTTCGCGATTTGCATTGCCCCCCACGCGCATGTTCGTGGGATGCACCATCGTCAACTTAGTCTCACAGGGGTTTGGAAACCCCCAGCCTTCGGAGCTGCAGTGCACGTTTTGCCATCGGCAGTGGTTACCTGGAGACTTCAGAACCCCGGGCTCTCAAGCGAACTTACACTTTAAAACCCCTGGGACCTGCATCCCGTCTGCCCCCAAGGATATCCAAGTTCCATTTACTGGTTCCGTTTCGCGAATTGGTCCATAATAATTGTAGCTGCTGGCTGGCCTCCTCGAGTTCGAGACACTTCTCTACGGTATGGGACGGGTGTGCTGCGCGATCTGCGACGCGACCACCGTAGGATATAACGAGTGATCCCACGCAAACACGTGGTGTCGCATGTGATGTGGTCACACGTTTTTTCGCAGCAACAATGAATTGTAACCCCGGGCACCCGACTCGATCGCTCGAGTTATCGAGTCTGACTGCACTGAGCTGAATTGCATGAAAATACTCGAGCACGATAGCAGGGGCTTATACAAGAAGAAATTTGTATCACCCACGAATCAGACACGCCTATAAACTAGCCCACGGGCGATCCAGTGCAGGTTTGGAGGGTGCTGTTCTTACAGCAATCATCAACGCTTACATACCCCAACCTGCCAGACCCGACATATTTTCCTGCTACGAACTACACCGAACAAAATGGTGCTCACCCCGCTTGTTCTCGAACTGGAAACTGTCCGTATCGGTCTGTGGTGCACAGCCGCTCTGGCCGTCAACCAGTTCTACATTCAGGCGAAGCAGGGAAGAGCGAAGTTCCCTGCTGGAGTGAGAGCCCCTGAGGACGTCTCGCTGTTCACCAACAGGACCAAGCAGCCGCAGGATTTCGGCGAGGGGCCTGCCGACGAAAAGATGAAGAAAGCCCGCATGCTGGTCACCAGATGGAACAAGATCTCTGAGAACTCGCTGCAGAACGTGCCTTTCGGACTGCTGGTGGCTTGGTCGTCGATGCTGACTGCGAGTGGCAACCCATTGTTCAAGTACTTTTTCATCGCCTTCGCAGTATCAAGATGGGCACACACCCTGTTCTATGCAGCAGGCTCCATGCCGGGGCGCCCGATTGCTTGGATCTCAGGGTGGATGAGCGTCATCGCGATGCTCACTCTTGGCCTCACCAACTAGGCGAGCCCCAGATCATCCACACACAGCCAGTCAGCCGGGGACTCTCAGCACTTCGCAACAACACTCCCCATTGTCTTACCTCCCTGCGACCCTCGTTGAAGCGAGTTCCGAGTATTCGTAGCAAACATTCTGGCATGTTGACTGTCAATGTGCGATGTGCACCAAAAAGAAGAAGCCGCAAACGTTTCAAGCTTTTCCGCCACCAATCCCGCGGTATTTTGATTCACGATTGGGCCGACGACTGTAGGTCAAACACCGATCAATCTTGGGCAATCCTATTTAACGAGAGCTCGGAGAGGTGCTGCACCGGGGATTAGCTTGCCTTGGCAAAGTCGGTGAGCTGACCGAGGGCTTCTTCCTGTCGAGACTCGGTCAGCGAAAAAAACAACAAAAGTACACGTGTGCTCAGGCCGGCGTTAGTGCAAGCCCGAACCTTTTTGCCCAGTTCGGCGTTTGTGTAACTTTTTTGCTCGGCTCCGCAGCCTACGTCGTAGAGATCTGGCGGTCCAGTCGACGTTTGCAATATTCATCCACGCGTCCTACGGACCCGGTTGAAGTGGTAGGAAAAAGACCGTGCGCCGCGAGAACAGGAGGAACGGAGGAAGGGAAACCCTTTGTTTCGATTCCTTTTGGACCGACGAATCGAGGCCGTTAGTGGGACAACCTTTCGACCGATATCTTTCCGAGGGACATTTTTGAACGATTTCGAATCGTTTGAGTTCGCCCCCGAGATCAGTTCGGAGCTAAGTTGTTTGCCTTGGCATGACCAAGAAGTCGGCTTTCGGAAACCACTACCCTCTGCTGCATCACCGTTTTTGAGTTCTGGGTTGCTAAACAGCTCTGTCGATTCATCGGAGTTTACCTTTGGTGACCTGACTGACTTGGGGGCCAAGAAATTGTGAAATGGATCAAAATACTGCGGGAATGGGTGCTGTTTGTTATAGAGATGGAATCTGACACAGTGGCACGATGCTGTGCGTGATCTTGAAAAAGGGAGGAGGCCGAGCCGAGAGCTCTACCGGACTGACAGAGACACAGCCTTTCTTTCCCTTCTTATTTCCACAAATAACCACACCAAAAACAACGACTCCCCACCTCGGCATCTGCATGGTAGAGCCCAACCTCAGGATCTGGAGTTAAAGAGGATGCGCCTGAACCATGCCCGAAAAGCGGGTGTGACACCCGCATACGTGGGTGGTATCACCTATCCACTAGCACTGTAGTATCCTCTACGGGCTGTATGATGGTATATGGTATGCACAGCAGCCTACACAGCATACGTGGATGGTATCACACTAGCAGCGTAATCCTACCTACGTAAAGCTCTAAGGCGGGTCTTCACTTGGACCGATCTTCACTGAGGCCGATCTTCACTTAGACAATCTGCCTTTATCCAGCGTTAGCTAGCTTCTGACTGGGTCTCCCGTGATGTCAGAAAGCAGAAATGCAGGAATGGACCCAAGTGGCGGAGTAAGCCGCAATCTGGCTAGCCCGCCATGCGCTTCCAGGCCAAGAGCGAACTGAAAGACCCCAACCCGCCTCAAGGGTCGATAACCCTGGGGCTTGGAACCACCGTCTTCTTGAACCAAGCAACAGTCTAAAAGCCATGCAAATGCACCGCGGGCGAGACACTCTGTGGCCTGTGGAGCTCCTCTGCATGCCTCGACGTGGTCTCGTGCCTTGAAGACATCCCAATCATTTTCGGTGCTTGATGCTCCGCGCCTTTGCTCCGCCCGTTTTGGTTCTGTTATCGGCTGAGCGACACTTCGCGTGGGCATGGACCTCCGGGCCCGGTGGCTACCGACTTCTTCTCCACCAACTCCCCAGGCACAAAGGACATCCAGGCATGGTGTGTCTTGGGGTTACGACGCCACTGTCCGACTCGAGCTTTGCATGCCGACCGTCGGGGGGGGGGGTGAGCTTTCTTTTGTCGTCTGTCTCCAGAGAGCTGGATCTCCTACAAACTTGTTTCGGGAGGGCGGACTTGTTTCGCGTAGTGAAATACCGAGCCTTCAAGCTTGATCTGTTTCCAACTTTCAGCATGCGCGTGGGTAAAGCCCGAAGCCCAACAAGAGGACAGTAACATCGCGCATCCTGCCGTCTGCATATACAGGAAAGGTAGTGGCTGGGACCTATCTTCGCAACACGAACGAGCACGTAAGCGGAGCACCACGCAGCGTGATGACGCCCGACCGTACATCGAGTCCACCATAGACCACCACACCACCATAAACAAGGACACCCTGTGCTCGTACAGAAGCAGAACTTTCATACAAAAATAACACGACAGACTTAGTACGGGTCGACTAACACCGCAAAATACTGTGGGTTTTCGGTTCAACAACCCAGGAAATTGTGCACTCCTCGTTCGGGGGCGGTCGCCGCGGCTTCGGCTTAGGCTTGTAAACCCTGCACAATACATTGAGGCAACCCGCAGAAGAAAGAAGAAGAAAAAGAAAAAGAAAAAGGCCGTTCCTGGTCCAGGAACGTGACCGTCAACCACAGCTTGCAAAGCTTGAGTCGGAGGCAGCACAGTGCCACAACCCCGTCCGCTTTGCCTGTGGCTGACCGTCTCGACGAGCTTGTGTTCAGCGCAAGCCCCAAGCCCCAAGGTGCGCCACGCCTTGATGCTTTAGTTTGGGAAATCGGTAGCCACTTGCCGTGGGCAACCCGCAAAAAAAACGTTAGTGCTAAAAAAATTAGTATGGCGCTTTCTTTTGTTCGTGCGCACTAGCGGAACTCACCTGCTTTGGTAAGTTTCATGTAGTACTGCCAACTACTAATTTCTAGTACCAACAATGCATTGTTAACACAAAAATGCCCTGCTCAACTTGTAGAACGTGGGGGGCCCAAGACTACACTCCACGAAGGAATGTACTTGGTGTCGGTCACAAACAGTCCCGGACATGGCTAGCCATAACCCATAACGAAAGCGTGCACTAAATATTCAACCCGTAACCACATAGCCCTTTCTTGCTCTAAGAGAACCCATTCATGAATGGTCACACGGAGACCCTGAAACCCCGGAATTTCAAGCGAACTTTAACTCTAAAAAAGACGAAATCGAAAGGAAGGACAACCGCCACAACAAGGTCGTCGCCCACACCACAAAAATCAAGTCCAGGCGTGGGGAGGGGGAGGCGCGAATATTTTGACGGGGCAGCCATGACCACCCGCCACATCGTTACACGTGGCTTGCGGTACGCCAAAAACGGCCCGCCTTCATCTGTGCTGAAGAAGGAAGAATGGTTGCAGCCGTTCTCGAAGTCCGGGAAGGACGTCGTCGTGCGGATGCTTGCGAGCCCTGTGCACCGCCACGACAAGTGGCTAGTTGAAGGCCAATGTGGCCACCTGCAGACCGATTTGACGGAACCGAAGGTAGGCGGCACGGAGGGCGTTGGCATAGTCGAAGACGTCGGCGAGAGCACAACATACGCGAAGAAAGGCGATTACGTCGTGTTCAACAAGCAAACCATCGGCACGTGGGCCGACCAAGTCGTTACCAGTGAAGACAACGTTGACAAGGTGCCTTCCGACTTGCAACCCGAGGATCTCGCGATGATGTCCGTTTACGGTGCAGCATGGAGAATGGTGAACGATTACGTGCGCGTGAAACCCGACGATGTCGTCTGGGTGCTGGGAAGTGGCTCGGTCGGCACAGCCGCTGCTTGCTTGCTTCAACAGAAGGGGGCTGTCGTGTACGTTCTCATGCGGGGCGGGCGGCCGAATGAGTTCGAGATGCACGGCAGCTTCCGCAGGCATCTCCCCACGTGCGCCACCATTAAATCGACGCTCCTCCGCCAATCGGTGATGACGACCATCACCAAGGACCTCCCCAAGCCGAAGCTCATCATCAACGGCGTCGGCGGCGAGACGCTGACGGAATCGCTCCGGTTCGCAGCCGACGGGTGCAAGGTTGTCTCGTACGGCAACATGAGCAAACAGCCGCTCTCCGTCTCCCCCGGTCGCCACTTGTACAACGACGTTCACCTCCTCAGCTTCTGGTACGGCCGGTACCTTGCTTCCTCCACGCGCGCCGAACGTGAAGCGATGTACGCAGAAATTGCCGACATGATGCGCACTGGCGCCCACGGAAACTCCTTCGGGAGCGAGTGGCAGATGATGTCCCGATTGGTATGCTTTGCGCAGGAGTTTCTGCTCTTCGTATTGTCTGACGAGAACTGCCTAGAAGAAAGGGAGAGGCAAGAACACGTCTTTGTAACTGATATCACTAGCGCAAGGGAGTGTTGAGTGACTGCCTTAACCCGGGGAAACGAGCTTGGGCGAGGTCACCGGGGGGTTAGGGTGGGTGGGAAAACTTGACTGCTTCTTGAACAAACCACACACTGAAGGCTGCGTAGAGTTCTCTGATCGACTTTCGTGGGGCATCAACTCCCTCAGTGAAACTGTGACTGTCGGCGCCCACGCCGCCCGTTTCGGCGCGGGCGGAATTCCGAGCGAACCTTTTATTATCCTGTACTTGGGACGGTCGTGCCTTGGAGCTTTTCTTCGGTGTCGGCACGGCTGTACTGGCCGTAGTGTACGACAGGACTTCCGGCCGGACCCCTTCACAGGAACTTATGGGTTTTGGACGCAGCAAACCATCTGCTATCCGCACATGCGCACACCCGCCCACTGGGGGCATCTGAAGTTCGAAGGATAGAATGCACTGAGGAAGGATGCAAACGGACTGCGCGTCGCTTGTTATGCACAAACGGACTGCACTGCAGAGACGCCGGCATGTACGGCTGCGAGACAGCAATCCGGAACACGGTCGGTACTCGTCGTTGTACACATTGCGACGTGATTGAGTGAGTCTCGGAACAAGGACTCGAAACTGCGACCCCTGGTGGCAGGGCGACTGCCGACGTGCTGGAACAGCCAAACTGGCCGGCCAACCTCATTGCACAGAGAGAGCTTGCCGCGTCCTCGGGCGAGATGTGTCGCTTGTGCAAAAGCTCGAGAGTCTTACTTCAACTAAGCACGCGTTGCTGTCCAAGACCAATTTTGTTACACCCTAGCACACCTCAAACTCCTCCGCAGTTCGTGAGAGCCGAGCGATACGAGTTCGAGAAGCATCACGCTGACGCGTTGACCAACAGCTCGCTCTTGTTCACGAACAGAAAGGTGTGCAAATCTTGAAGTCGGGGCTGGGGGCTCCTTCCACAAACGTGTACGATCGAATGCTTCAAGGACCTAGACTAATATTCTTTTTCTTGCTCGGGCCGGTCGTTAGCGTCGGATATGGTATTTGGTACATCCGCCACACGACTGGTGGCGGCGTTGGTCGTCTGCGCCTACGTAGTAACCCCCCAGAACAAGGATCCCACTTATCGAGCCTTGTTTCACAATCGGAGTCAGATGCCAACACGTTCCGACCGACCCGAGGCTTGCAATCAGGGTTACCTTCATCCACGTTTCGCTGCTGCGAGAACACCTGCACAACTACACTTGACGCACTGCTGCAAGAGACCGCAGGTACTTTTTGTACCAATTCGTGCTCCTCTTGGTGCTCAGATGGAGACCTCCGCTGCTGGTCAAGTGGCTAGGACAAATGCTTGCACTTAACACCATCCTTTCTGCACTTCTAACAGCCGATTCTGCGCTTTGGTGACGCTTTGGATTGGACTCACAGCGGCGAGTGGCACAAGGAAACTCAGTACTTCCACCCTGAAACGTCGCAGTACTACAAGAACATCAGCCATCCGCACAAAGAGCGGATTTCGAACGAAGTGGAATCGCTGGTATGCTAGTTTCGTGTTCTCAGGTTCCGATTCTAGCCCGCCGTCTGGAATCGTGGCGGCGAGCTGACGGCGCCGGATGTGAAGAAAATGTGCGTGTTCGCACTGTATAAACCGGTCCATCCCTATCTTCTGGAACTGCGTCGAATTGCCTGCCGCTGTTCTTCGTAGCGAATCGAGGTGCCCCACCACGGTCTATCATGTACATCCCTATCCCCTGGAGCTGCATGGAGTTGCCTGGAGCTGCATTCTTCTGTCTATCACAGTGTATCAGGAGGGGATGGACCGGCTTACAGCTGTACCTGTTTGCGCGGCGCGTGGTGAGGTCGACTGGGCCCCAGGTCCGTTGCAAAGTTCCAGCATCTGTATTTATTTAGACGGCAGGTGCACCAAGCCGGTCCATCCCCTCTTGATAGACCGTGATAGACCGAAGAATGCAGCTCTGGGCTATTCGATGCAGCTCTAGGGGAATGGACCTTAAAGACCGTGGTGGACCGTCATTCACTGTGATACACAGCGGCAGGCAGTTCGATGCAGTTCCAGGAGATAGGGATGGACCGGCTCAGGTGCACCTCCACGAGGCCGGCGGCAAGGCTAGAAGCGTCGCCACTCTGACGCCGCGTACGAATCCTCGTATTGCGGGCTATGCAGCCTCCGCGCACTCCACCGTCACCACGCTCGTCCGACGCTGCCAACTGCTAATTCTTGACTAGTTGTTGACTCACGCTGCCAACTGCTAATTCTTGACTAGTTGTTGACTCACGCTGCCAACTGCTAATTCTTGACTAATTGTTGACTCACGCTGCCAACTGCTAATTCTTGACTAATTGTTGACTCACGCTGCCAACTGCTAATTCTTGACTAGTTGTTGACTCACGCTGCCAACTGCTAATTCTTGACTAATTGTTGACTCACGCTGCCAACTGCTAATTCTTGACTAGTTGTTGACTCACGCTGCCAACTGCTAATTCTTGACTAGTTGTTGACTCACGCTGCCAACTGCTAATTCTTGACTAGTTGTTGACTCACGCTGCCAACTGCTAATTCTTGACTAGTTGTTGACTCACGCTGCCAACTGCTAATTCTTGACTAGTTGTTGACTCACGCTGCCAACTGCTAATTCTTGACTAATTGTTGACTCACGCTGCCAACTGCTAATTCTTGACTAATTGTTGACTCACGCTGCCAACTGCTAATTCTTGACTAGTTGTTGACTCACGCTGCCAACTGCTAATTCTTGACTAATGGTTGACTCACAAGTAGACACATCACGTGCAAAGAGACAGCCGCCCACCTTACAAGTCAAACGGAGACGTCAAAAAAACCGACCGCGTACTACAAGAAACAGTCTAGATAACCGCGACGCCGGCGACGCAGATTATCGCCACAGATTCTTTGCGTTCTAACCCGAACCACACGTAGCCGAACACAACCCCCACAGAAAATCGGTGGACCGGTGCTGCAGGAGCAGTTCAACGAGCTCTGGGACACCGAAGAAGCGAAGCAAATCAGAAAGAATCTGAAGCCAGTCAACATGCACAAGGACTACTGGGAAGTCATGGAGGTATCCCCTTTTGTATCCAGTACACGACACTTGCGAATGCCTTGGCGCTTCACTTGCTGAGTTCATCATGAACTGCGCTACTGCGCTTCGCGTGCACTTCGCGTGCACTTCGCGTGCACTTCGCGTGCACTTCGCGTGCACTTCGCGTGCACTTCGCGTGCACTTCGCGTGCACTTCGCGTGCACTTCGCGTGCACTTCGCGTGCGCTTCGCGTGCGCTTCGCGTGCGCTTCGCGTGCGCTTCGCGTGCGCTTCGCGTGCGCTTCGCGTGCGCTTCGCGTGCGCTTCGCGTGCGCTTCGCGTGCGCTTCGCGTGCGCTTCGCGTGCGCTTCGCGTGCGCTTCGCGTGCGCTTAACTTGATCGTTGCATTTCTCAGAATGCTTCTGAAATCCACTCATTGCGACAAAGAAAGGCAAATGGCACCTCAGCAACGGGACCTGTTCGTCGATCCAGCCGCAAACTACGCACTTCTTTGCGGTTTACGCCGTCCATGCGCAAACCGACAATGTTCGGCGAACATACTGGCGCGCACCTCAGGCTCACCCGTGCCTTCGAAGTTGAAAAACGAGTGAGCCTGCTGACCCGTGCATTGCAAGAAAACCGAGCCCCGCGTAGACGCATGGCAGGCGACGGCGTAAGAGAGCCTCTAAAGACCGGCGCACAGCGAGACTAGAGGTAAAGTTCGGGTACGCACCCACACCCCGATTAGCAGCTAAGTTCGGGCGTTGCTAAGTTCTGGTGAAGCTCAGTTCTGTCGGGCGTTGCTAAGTTCGACTCGCCCTTGCTGCTGAGTTCGGGCATTCCTGAGTTTGTTTGCTTCGAGCGTGGGCGAAAATAACACAGTTTTCGAGCACGTTGGCACCGGAGACCAAAAAGAAGCGAAAAACAACTTTGAACCCCAAAAACGTCCTCGGCGGGGCTCGAGCCAGGGACCTCTAACCCTGAAGACTTGCACCGTTCACTCTGCCATCACGGTGGAAATGTCGAGCGAAAAAAAGAAAAACCTATGGAAGCTGTTCAAGGTTTTGACCCAAATAACACTACGAAATTGTGTCCCCGTACCCCCAAGATGTGGGGTTGGCTCGACAGCTATGATATTCATGCCTCCTCCAGTCTCGGAGAAAGCAAGTGTACGTGAATGCTCTGACTGCTAGCGCATGACAAACAATGTGCCCTTCGGGGCTTCCCCAAGTGGGGGGGCACACCACAGGTTGTTCTTGCTTTCTCTGCGTCACTCTCTCCGCACTCGCCTTGCTGCGAATAAGACGCATACCCAATTCAAATGCACAGGACACCTACGAGCGGTACCTGGAAACCGAAGGGGCGAAGTACAACATCGAGTTCAACGTTCTCCGATCCAATCGGTCGCCTACGGATATGAAGGGCATGGCCGACTGCTTCTTCCCGGATGACGACCCGCACCAGAGCAAGACGCTGGAGTTCTGAGTGCTGCTGCTGCCGCTTCTTTCGCTCCCGCGAAACGCGCACTCGTTGTTATGAACTTTGCTCCGCAAGCGTTCGATTCCCACCGGGAGTCCCGCCGTGAGCCAATGCATTCCAGCAGGCTGTTGCCGGGGACTTCCTCAGCGAATAGCCCGCAGCAAGCGTGTTCGATTCCGACCCCAAGTCGGTGATGCTGAGGGTGGCCAGTAAAACCCAGCAAAGCGACGCTTCCGTCGCGCGGCCCGCTGTTCTGCCCGCACCAAGCGGTGTTCGATTCCGATGTGGACGGGCTGGCAGCGTCATTGTGACCGACGAATCCCCGATGGCCGAAGTTGTCGGGGACGGGACACAATAGAACGACCAAAGCCTCCATGTCTCCGCACAAGCTGCTACATGAAGCATCATGCACATCAGCGGAAGTACTGCACGCCTGCACAAAAGCTGTTCCACAAAAGCAGTCCGCCTCTTGCCTTGCACATGGGCACTGAACGCAAACCGAAAATGCATGCAGAAGCTGAGAAGTGCAGCAGCAGCTGCGCCTGCGGGCGCATGCGTGCTCGAGCCTTTCGTCAAAGCAACAGCGAGGGACCCTTGCCGGCGCGACGAAGCGTGCGAAACCGGAGCTCTCACTGCAGTGCGTCTGAGACGTTGTCCCCCCAACAATTGACCGTCGACGGCGCATTGTATCGAGTGGGGTGCATCCTTTTCGCACCACGTTGCAGGGTACCCAGCGGCCCTCAACAGTTTCTCTGGTGTTCATCGGGTTATGGCCGCTGTTTCCTGACTTCTCTGCGCTCAACAACCACGTTTAACGAAAATGTACTATTCGTTTTCGCTTCATCTTATTTCTTATGTTTTTTTTTTTTTTTTGTTTATGTTTTTGTTTTTTTCCTCCTCCTCGGGCTCTCGGGATCGTGGTTTTAAGTCATCCATCCTAAGCCGGTCTGCTTCTCTGGATGAGTTTCCGGTAGTCGAACGCGCGGCCACCAAAAGAAAAAGCTGAGAGTGCCAACCTGCAGCCGCGTGCTGTGGCAGGGAACCTTGGACTTTCGCGGCGCCACTCTAGCTCCTCGATTACTGTTGGTCCGCGTGGTAGCAAGTTTGACGCATTCGTGTGTTTGTCAGGCCTTCGACTACCCTGAGCAACGCACTGTGCCGTGAGTGGTAGCGACGGCGACGCGCGGTGGGGCGGGTTTGCTGGCGTACGTGTTCACGGGCGGAAGCATTGCATTGCCTGCTGTCATTTTTCGCCGTGGCTTCGGCCCAACCGCTGTGACGGTGGTTTGCGCACGCACGTCTGCGTGCGTATAAGTCGAACTTTGAGTGCGTGAGCCCCTCCGAAGAAAGGTCCATCACACTAGTTCCAGGCTACTTAGCCCGGGTCTCTGGGTCGCGTCCCCCTCCTTCTCTTGGTCGCCTGATCTTGCGTCTTGCTGGTCCGTGCTTCCCCTTCATCTTGCATCACCTCGTCTCCACTCCCTGCCGCACGGGCTTCCTCCGTTGTGCCACCTGCACGACGCGGGCCGCTTCACTGCTCGTCTGCGTGCGATCGCGCCGGCTAGGCCCGCAACTGCATCCGCCATGGCGGCCATATTTCGCCGGACAGCTCGCCGCATCGCGCTAGCAACCAGGTAAGCACGACCGAGGGTACCGCGCGAAATGTATCCGAGGTATGCTTGGTAGAAGCTATTGAACAGGAGTTGAGCATTCGGACGTCGGTTCGGCGACGACGGTTCCGAAGGAAACCGCACCGAGGAAGAATTTAACGCCACCATAAATAAAGACTTCTGGGCGAAGCCGGCGCCAACCTTGTGGGTTTGGCGACCGACCTCGACCAAAGGCCTGGGAGACAGTTGCAGTATGGCTTCTGACGCAACTGGTCGCAGCGACAGCTATCGATCACACGTGCCTCCACCTGTTTGGACCAACGCAGTGTCGGGTTCATTGTGTTCAGACAGTACTGACACAAGTTTGCGCAGGCTAAGAACAGGTATAGGCAGGCATGTTTTGGTCGATTGATCAGCGATCCTCACCTGAAAAAGAAACAGGCAAATAACAAGTGGGAACTAGGGAAGGTTGAGCAATCTCCTGCTGTGTAGGAAGTGTTCGAGGCCGCTAGATGCGAATTACAAAGGGAGGAAAATGCACTGTTTCCCCACGCGACACAGGTATCTCTGGGTGTAGTGCCAGAGAGGTTCCTTGGAGCCCACACTCGAAAACCGCAAATAACGCACATGGTCCCCGCGAAGTCTTACAGTCTTACTAGTTGATGCACAACAGGTGTGGTACAGGACTTCACACAGCCTTCAGGGCGCGGGTTTGCTTGGGTTTCAAAGAAAGCCAAGAATTAGCTGCGACAAAAGCAGCCACTTAACATTCCCCTGCGCTGATGAGTGCCAGTTAAGAAGACTTGTGTTCTCTCTTTCTTGGCTGTTCTCGCCAGACAATACGCAGAGCAGGAGCTCCCAACAGCCCCGGCAGACAGGAACTGGAATTCCTTCGTTTTTGCCCCCCTTCTTTTTTTGTCTTCTCCTTTTTCTCCCCTGCTTTTCCATATCCGTTTTTCCTATTGGTATTTTGCGGTCTTGTTCTTTAATCCTCTGCTGGTCCTCTCGGTTCGGTCCTTTCTCGTCTCGTGCCTTGCATCCAAGGGACGCCGCAACCGTGTCAGTTGCAAACTGTTAGGCGCAGTATATTTCGAAAGTAGACGATGTCTACCAACATGTTGTGCCTTCCGTTGTGACCCCGTGCATCCTAGATCCATGCAAGCTTATCGCGTCCTTGCGATTTGGTACGTCGATCAGGAGTTCCCAGCCCCAAGTACCACCAGGAGGGATGTCCATTGACACGCACCATATAGAATCAGGAGATCCTGGAAGATTATATCCGACAAATACCTACGACCTACCGCGACAAACAGACACCAGAATCAGTGCATCTTCGGAGCCAGTACAGGTAGATGGCACCCAGTAGGAGGATGCCGCCCGGAAGTGCAAATACGGCTTTCCGGTCGTATTGGCCGCGGCCTTGCGTTGCTCGTTTGTTTGTCAATATTGCACCGTTCTTCTTCGTCTTGCATCCCGAACGACATACCTACTGCTAGAAGCGACCGAATCATGGCACGACGCGCGCTAGAGAGGTAGTCGGTAGCGACTTGCGCAGTCCCTCGCCACAGATCACGCTGCATATCGAGTTCAACCTACTACAACTGCGGCTTGTGCAGTAGATTGTTGCTGCATATCAAGTTCAAACTACTACTGCTACCCACAACTCCCATCGCACTCAGGCAAAGTAGACACAACAAAAATGCTGCAAGATGGAAAACGACGGGTCACGCTTGTGACCATCTTTACTGTGATTGCGCTGGGAATGGTGCTACTCTCGAAAGAGAAGGGCAGCGATGGGAACAGCGTGGTCAAGCCGAGGGGGAGGGTGGAGAAGGTGCTGTCTGTCGTGAAGGATTCGAAGCAAGGGGAACAGGGTGTGCAACCAAGTCCGGAACAGACAGACGAGAAAGAAGAACAGGGAGAGCAGGGGGAGCTGGATGTGCAGGAAGACAAGGGAGAGGGAGAGCCGAATGAACAGAAAGAGAAGGGAGAGCTGGATGAACAGGAAGCGAAGGATGAGCAGGAAGAGAAGGGAGAGCAGGATGACGGATTCGCTGCGGAAGAGCAAAGAGGTCTAGCAAGAGATCAAACCGCCGAGAAGGAAAGTTTCGCCAGTGCCGCGGGCGCGCGCGATGATGAAGTGCTCGCCGACGAGGAGGGAGACGAGGACGACGAGGAGGGAGACGAGGACGCAGAGGCGCTACTGGACGCGGCCGAGGAGGAGGATTACGAAGACGACAACACCAAACCCTTGGATCTGGCCGAACAGTTGCAAAAGGAAGAAGACGAAGCCACCGCAGTGGCGGAAGCCGTCGCGCGGGCAGAGCAAGGCACCACCACCACCAAGCCCCGCGGGACGCCCCAACCGGTAGAGCGCGACGAATCGCCACAGTCCAACGAAGGCACCGAAGAGAAAGCCAAACGCGACCGCCTGGAGGCGGTCAGGGCTGCCACGGGACCCAGCACGGACGCGATTGAAGGCCGGGACGACGCGGGGAGCACCGCCGGCAAGCGCGACCGTCGTGAAGAACCCCAAGAGGGCCCGTCTGCTGAAGAGGTGCAGCCCGAAAGGAACGCCATAGAACGCGAACTCGGCTTGAGGGGAAACAACCTACAAACAGAAGCAAAGACCGACGAGAATGTTGCGGAACGGGATGAGCAGTCTCGGGAAACCGACAACGAGGCTACAAAACCCGCTGAGGGCGAGACCTCAGGACGAGCGCAGGACGACGAGCGTGCGGACAACACCGCTGATGGAGACGACTCGAAATCGGCTGAAGCAGCAGACGGCCCGTCACAGCAGGCTGACAGAAACGAAGCAGCCGAGAGAGACGACGAACAGACCCAAGGGGCAACCGACCAGTCGCGGGACGAGGATCGTGCGAAAGAAGCAGCTGAGAGAGATGGAGACCAGACGCAGGCAAACGACAAGTCGCAGAATGAGGAACGTGCTAAAGAAACAGTTGAAAGAGACGGAGAACGGACTCAGGCAAACGACAAGTCGCAGGATGAGGAACGTGCTAAAGAAGCAGCTGAGAGAGACGGAGAACAGACTTCGGCAAACGACAAGTCGCAGGATGAGGAACGTGCTAAAGAAGCAGCTGAGAGAGACGGAGAACAGACTTCGGCAAACGACAAGTCGCAGGATGAGGACCGTGCGAAAGAAACAGTTGAAAGAGACGGAGAACAGACTCAGACAAACGACCAGTTGCAGGATGAGGAACGTGCTAAAGAAGCAGCTGAGAGAGACGGAGAACAGACTTCGGCAAACGACAAGTCGCAGGATGAGGACCGTGCGAAAGAAACAGTTGAAAGAGACGGAGAACAGACTCAGACAAACGACCAGTTGCAGGATGAGGAACGTGCTAAAGAAGCAGCTGAGAGAGACGGAGAACAGACTTCGGCAAACGACAAGTCGCAGGATGAGGACCGTGCTAAAGAAACAGTTGAAAGAGACGGAGAACAGACTCAGACAAACGACCAGTCGCAGGATGAGGAACGTGCTAAAGAAGCAGCTGAGAGAGACGGAGAACGGACTCAGGTAAACGACAAGTCGCAGGATGAGGAACGTGCTAAAGAAGCAGCTGAAAGAGACGGAGAACAGACTTCGGCAAACGGCAAGTCGCAGGATGAGGACCGTGCTAAAGAAACAGTTGAAAGAGACGGTGAACAGACTCAGACAGACGACCAGTCGCAGGATGAGGAACGTGCTAAAGAAGCAACTGAGAGAGATGAAGAACGGACTCAGGCAAACGACCAATCGCAGGATGAGGAACGTGCTAAAGAAGCAGCTGAAAGAGACGAAGAACAGACTTCGGCAAACGGCAAGTCGCAGGATGAGGACCGTGCTAAAGAAACAGTTGAAAGAGACGGTGAACAGACTCAGACAGACGACCAATCGCAGGATGAGGAACGTGCCAAGGAAGCAGCTGAGAGAGACGGAGAACGGGCTCAGGCAAAAGACCAGTCGCAGGATGAGGAACGTGCGAAAGGAGCAGCCGAGAGAGAAGGTGAACAGACTCAAGCGACCAACGGCCAATCGCAAGGCGACGAGCGTGTGAAAGAAGCTGTCGAAAGTGAGCGTGCGGAACAAGCCCAGCGAAACAACGGCCAGTCACAGGACGAACGGGGCTCTGAGGTAGGTGCGACCCGCGCCAAAAGCGAAGAAATGGAGCAACCCGGCGCTGGAGGTGTAGACGGCGAGACGGCTGCGACGGGGGCGCAAACTACGCGTGCCGGCAACGAAGATACCGTGTCACGCGATGATTCCAGAGCCGACGCATCGCTTGAAACATCCACTGACACACAGCAACGCCAACCAGCTGGCGCCGCGGGAATCAACAGCCCCATCCTCCACACGGAGCTCCAGACTTTGCAGGCAGAAGCCAACCCGGCCAGCGTCCGGACGACATCGGAGACCGCGCAAGTCACGCCCATCAACGTCCCGGTTGTCGAGTCTACAGGTCGAGTCATGTTGAGCCACATGGTGCCTGTCGAACCGGTTGCCCGGAGCGTCAACAACCTCGACGACGCCACCCACGCAGACGCCGCAACAGCCGAAGGCACACAAGATGTTGGCAAGCAGACCACCGGAGCACAGAACACGGAAGTCACGCCCATCAACGTCCCGATTGTCGAGTCTACACGTCGCGCCGAGTACCCATCCCGTGCAGAAGCCATGTTGAGCCACGTGGTGCCTGTCGAGCCGGTCGCCAGGGTCAATAACCTCAACGACGCCACTCACGCAGACGCCGCAACAGCCGAAGGCACACAAGATGTTGACAAGCAGACCAGCGGAGATCAGAACACGGAAGTCACGCCCATCAGCGTCCCGATTGTCGAGTCTACACGTCGCGCCGAGTACCCATCCCGTGCAGAAGCCATGTTGAGCCACGCGGTGCCTGTCGAACCGGTCGCCAGGGTCAACAACCTCAACGACGCCACCCACGCAAACGCCGCAACAGCCGAAGGCACACAAGATGTTGCCAAGCAGACCAGCGGGACACAGAACACGGAAGTCACGCCCATCAACGTCCCGATTGTCGAGTCTACACGTAGCGCCGAGTACCCATCCCGTGCAGAAGCCATATTGAGCCAAGTGGTGCCAGTCGAGCCGGTCGCCAGGGTCAACAACCTCAACGACGCCACCCACGCAAACGCCGCAACAGCCGAAGGCACACAAGATGTTGCCAAGCAGACCAGCGGGACACAGAACACGGAAGTCACGCCCATCAACGTCCCGATTGTCGAGTCTACAGGTCGCGCCGAGTACCCATCCCGTGCAGAAGCCATGTTGAGCCACGCGGTGCCTGTCGAACCGGTCGCCAGGGTCAGCAACCTCAACGACGCCACCAACACAGACGCCGCAATAGCTGAAGGCACACAAGATGTTGACAAGCAGACCAGCGGGACACAGAACACGGAAGTCACGCCTATCAACGTCCCGATCGTCGAGCTTACTCATCGCGCCCAGTACCCGTCCCGTGCAGTGCGCGAGCTGACACCCGTCTTGCGCTTCGGTGGGGCCAAGGACCTGGGTGACGCTGCCGGCATAGACGCCGCTATAGTCGAAGACACACGATCCCTCCGCCAAGCAGATGGCATCGAGCATACCCGCGAGTTAAAAGTCACGCCCATCAACGTCCCGATCGTCGAGTCTACAGGTCGCGCCGAGTATCCATCCCGCGCAGAAGCCATGTTGAGCCACGTGGTGCCTGCCGAACCGGTTGCCCGCAGCGTCAATAACCTCGACGACGGCACCCACGCAGACGCCGCAACAGCCGAAGAAACACAAGATGCTGCCAAGCAAGGGGATTTGTTTACGTTGCAAATTTAGACGGACAAACTAAATCTGCAAACCGGGGTCGGCCGGGGGTGAAGACAAAGGTAGAAAGATTATCGCCGGAAACACAAATAACTGTCGCAAGAACGCAAAAAAACGGCGCTCGCAGGAAAGGTAGGTGGGGGTGGTAGCTATAATGGTGCGCCGAAGGCGCCGGGGGGGACTGGAGGGCAGACCCGTGTGATACAGCCGCGGGTACTTTGGGAAACGTTGTGGTGTGTCAGCTTCGCCGCGAGCCACCGAAACTACAGCGTTGACCAAAATGCCCCCAGAACCACACCCATAAACGGTCAAGAGCTGCAGACCCCAGGAACCTCTGAACGAATACCCTGCTTCATGCGTTGCCAAAAACAAAGCAAAGAAAAAGAAGGCAAGCTGGTACAAGCAACCCGGCGGTGAAGCAATCCTGCATCACGGAATCAGCCGCCTTGTGGGTTAGTCTGGCACGGCACTTGCTGTCCAAACCCATCAGCCGCCAGTGGCGGCTTGAACCAGCGAAGGTCAGCGACTGCGGATGGGCTGCAGCACGTGCAAGCTCCGTGCTCGAGCTTACCACGCTGCCGTCGATCATCACACTCTTGCACCGAGCTGTCTTGTTCCTTTCTTTTCTATCCTTCACAAACAAAACCACACTTCTTCTTCTTCTTGGATTAACCATGGCTTCTTTCTTTATTTTTTGCGATAGCCAATTTCTGCTTCCCTGGAGACAGTATTTGTTACAGCTAAAAAGAACGTTGGCAGCGGTTTAACCAGAACACATGTAGATTAAATCGGACAAACACATGCAATGTGTGAGGAAACTGAACCGTCCAAGTAGGACCTTGGATCCATTGAATGGTGAACATGTGCGCCGCGAGTGCTGCGCCATCTTAACGACAGGCATGCGGTACAGAAGGGATGACGGCTAGCAACTGACCGGAACCCACCCCGGCCCATTGTTTTGCAACAACTACAAAGAAGGTCCTGCCCGCTCGAAGATGTCGATCGTGCCCACTGTATGAGTTACAACTATTCGCCGTGGTTAAGAAGACGAAAGAGAACCTAGGCACAAATATAGCTCAAATCATCATGCAGAATAACACGAGAATCCTCCAGGCAAACCCCCGTTTTCACACTTCTTTTCACCCGTTTCTTGCCACCGCCTTCTTGCCTCCTATCCCGCGTCGCTTACTCCCGGCATATCTCTTTGCGTCTACCTCACGTGTCGCTTGCCGCACTGAGAGTTGGGCCGCGTTCCATTCCTAGCCCGTTGAACGAACAAGAGAAAGAGCGGCGGTCGACATCTCTGTGCATCTGCTCCCGTTGTTCTGACACTTTTAAAGTCATTCCTAGACATTTTCTTTTAGCCACATGCAACGTGTGAGGAAACTGAACCGTAGGACCTTCTGATCATGATCATTTGGCACCTGAAACCACGTCCAGAATTTCGGCTCAGGGTAGTGCCCGGACTTCAGCAGCCATATACGAAGTCAATGCGGGAGTGAAAAAGTGCGGGAGTGGCCACTCCGCATTGCGGGAGTGCCACTCCCGCATTGAGGGGGTCCCACTCCCGCTTTGAGGGGGCGAGGCCGACCGCACAAACGACCGCAAAACCACTCCCGCAATCCAGAGTGGGAGTCCGCGGCGAACGCATTTTCCCCGCGTCAGGGGTCCATTGACTGGACTGTCGGGATTGCCGGTCCATGAGAGTATAAGGAAAACGGCAAAGCAAGGCACAGGGGGTACTTTTTTGCATTCCCTCCCCCGCAACTTTGTTCCGCTTCGCGTCCTCATTTAGGGCTGGGCGGCTTTCTTTTACCAGCACTGGCAATCTTGCGGTTTGCCCTACGATGCTTTGTGCACGCCGAAAAGAGCGTGGCCGCACGCACGAACATCAAAACCACCAAACAACAAAAGAAAGACGCCGCACTTCGCGGAAGTGAGTTCATGCTTACGGAGGCCCAGTTTGTCAGGGTTTTGCACCCAAAAAAAACTGTAAAATACTCGAGGGGCTGCCTTGTGCTAACTTCGAAGGAGGCCAGATGGGGAGAAACAATACAACTACAAAGTGGGTCTTTTTTGTTGAACGCTTACGTCCGCACGGTTGTTGGCGGTGAATGAAAGGAGGGACGGGACATTAGTCCCGACCACCGCTCACCGCGCCCGACCTGTCGAATTGCTTCGGCATTTTTTTTTTCGTTGAACTACTCCCGCCACTAAACCCAGATTTACCTGTGTTTCGTGTGGGCTACAGCACATTTACCTCCTGATCTTTCGCAACTGGCAGCCAGGACCGCGAGGGCGGTCAAAAGAGCCACAGAAATGGCAAAGCACATAGGAAATAAGAGCGCGCGCTAAAATAAGTCGAATATTCGGCAATAGACAACAAAGATCCACGCACAAAGTACACGTACTGCCACTACAGCAGATACGATACGCACACTAACCTATTATACCTTGAAGGAACCTTTCCGACAATGGTCACCCGGAGACTTTAAAAACCCCGGATCCCTAAGCGAACTTGCACTCTAAGAAGACAACAACAAAAAGACCGAATGAGCGAATATCGCCGGAAACACAAAAAGGACTCGCGTGATGCATCATCGCGTTCACGTCCTGACCCGGGATTTCAGCGTGATCATCCAAACAAGGCAGCACTGTGTTCAACCGCCTCGAAAAAAAAAAGGAACCCGCAAGACCTGCGAATCCCGTGGGTTCGATCCGTTTTTCTTTGAGTCACATCTCCGCGGGGGGGGAGCTTTGCGTCGTGTTGTAGCCGTGTTGGGCGTGCAAGCGGCTTGGAGGTCCGGCCAACCTCCTGTTGTCACCCCATCCCAGGGCACAAACTTTTCTAGCAAACTTCTTTGAGCACCTTCGGTGCGTCTAGGGCAGTGATGGGTGCGCACGCCGTGTGTATAAGTCGAACTTTGAGTGCGTGAGCCCCTCCGGAGAAAGGTCCATCACAGCAGTTCCAGGCTACTTAGCCCGGGTCTCTGGGCCGCGTCCCCCTCCTTCTCTTGGTCGCATGGTCTTGCGTCTTGCTGGTCCGTCCGGGCTGATCGCTTCGCGCTTCCCCTTCGTCTTGCATGCGTCTCCACTCCCTGCCTCACGGGCTTCCTCGGTTTGTGTCACCTGCGACGCGGGCCGCTTTACTGCTCGTCTGCGCGTCGACTGCTCTGTCCTCGTTGCCTTATCCGTGATTGCCGCTTCTCGTACTGACCGCGCCTGCCTTTCCTGCCTTTCGCCTCTGTAGTCCGTCGGCGGCCTCGGCTCGGGCGTCCTGCTGTGCTATCTGAATCTCCTCGTCTTCCTTCTTACGTTGCTTGGCACTCCGTGCTGCCCGCGCCGCTTGCGGCGCGGGCCTCTTGAGAGCCGGTCGTCCTCGTGTGCACTCTCCGTGCGTATAAGTCGAACCATGAGTGCGTGAGCCCCTCCGAAGAAAGGTCCATCACCGGGCAACTTAGCCGTGCGGCCGTGCGCGCTTTTTTTGAAAAACGGTGCGCACGCGTGGGCACCGTTTGGCTACCGTGCGCGTTGGCGCGCCGTGCGGCCGTGCGCACTTTTTTTCAGTACTAGCAATCTTGCGGGCTGCCCTTCAATGTATTGTGCAGGCTAAAAGGACGTAGACAGCGTGTTTTGGAGGTTGATCAGAATTCCGTACCTGAATATACACAGGGTAATACAAGAGGGAAAACGATCAACCGGCACGCACAAACAAAACGAAGCGCCTGTCTTTTTGAAAACCGGCGCGCACGCGTGCGCACCCGTCACTGACTCTAGACTAGGGGGGGTCGAGTGAGGACCCAAAGAGAGACAATAGTTGGGCGCTCCAGAAGCAAGGTTGGAAGGGGCGACGATTCGGAAGTTTAAGGGTTCGGAATTGGAAGATAGCACAGGCAATTCCTCCCCTCTTCCTTGTTCCCGACCTCGCACCCCTCGATCCGAGATTGAACAGTCGGGGATTGCACCGGGGGCGGGTCCCCCGTGAGAGTAAAAGAGAAGAAGCTAAGGAAGACCTGCCCCTGCCCCAAGGAATGTGCGCGAAAGTCGAAAGAAAAGTTCTGCAACAGCAAAAAAAAAAAGAAAAGAACAAGACAAAAAACGAAAAAAAAAAAAAAAAAACAAGGAGAGGGCTCGCTCCCGCGGAAGCGACCCCCTCGACAAAGGGTCTGGACTTCTCGCAGGCGCATCACGAAAAACAAGAAAACTCTTGCCTTCTGGTGGCCGAGAAACAAGGTCCCTACGAACAGCGCCGGACAAAGCAGGCTCATACCGCTGTCCTGTCTGCAGACACTCCCGCGCTGATGATGGTCCGCCTTACGTGTCCGTGGCTTAAAGGACCGATACACGGCGCAGACGGGACCAGTGCGGCGTTGAACACATCCCCACCTCCACCCCGACTGTCGCGAGGGAAGGCATCGTCCCCGCGCGCCCAACGCCCCTCCCCGCTCCCAACTTCGTTCCGTGCCAGCTGAGAAAACGCTTTTGTTTCTATTTCCCGCACCACGTTTCGCCCTCGGCTGCCTCCAGGACGCCTCAGCTAATAGCAACAGACGGGGTTAAACCGAGGGGTTCCTACAGTGTCGTCCGCATGTCCGTATGCGGGGTGGATACGGGCGGGCCGCCCGAAGGTGTAGGGGTGTAAAGGTTGTCCGAAAGCTACTCAAACGAGCCCCGTGCTGGTGGCTGGGCCGGGCTCCACACGAACGCAACGAGCTCCTGGTGATCCGCGTATCTTCTCGCGTCCGTATGGATACGGGCGGGCCGCCTGAAGGTGTAAGGATGCTAGGGGTTGTCTGAAAGCTACTAAAACGAGTCCCGTGCTGGTGGCCGGGCCGGGCTCCACACGAACGCTCCGCGTGTGCTCTCGCGGAGTTGAATTGCCCAGCGCCAGCTTTTGGGTTCGTACCGTGCCACGGCAGGGTTGTGTCCTGCTCCCTGAGATGCCATGCAGCAGTATGCTCTCGGACGGGAAGACAAACAAGTACTGTGCGCCACAACTTTCCCACATTTATCTGTGTACTCACGGGAATGGTGCCGCAGGAAGTGGGGTTCGGGGAGCGGCGACTGCGAGTTCTGCGACAGCGGTGCGACGGGGACCCTGTGGCATTACTACTGGCAATGTCCGGGCCCAGGTTGTAGATGGAACGAGCTGCGATCCCGGTTTTGCATTGCTGAGGCGATGGTCCGGGACATGCCCCAGTGCTTGTGCATTAGAGGGATACCCCCCTACGGGACCCCTCCTGACCTCCTGGAGAAGATCCAGAGGCTGATCGGTACGATCTCAATCGAGATGGCGCAGGCGCAGCGGAGCCTTGCGGCAACACGCCCTTGGGAACTCGCCTCAGGTGCGTCGACGAAATACGACGTACACTTAGCAACGGACAGTCGTAAGTTGCTAACGACCAACATCGGAACCCGCTTCGCAGCGACGTTGGTCTTCTGGCTGCGGAGTCTATCATGGGTCAGCTCCAACCCTCTCCCGACGACAGGCGTGGAACTCGCGCTTGATTTTGAGGCATTTACGCGTTCGAAGCTCCCAGGGAGAACCTTCGCCGAGAAGGGGCTGCAAATTGGGTACCTTATGCGAGCTATCAACGACCTGTGCTGCGCCGACTCAGGAGTCGCCTCCTTCCCTGGGAAGTGGCGGCAGGGGGTCTGTTCCCTCCGCTGTTTTGGTGCGCCGGCTATGCCGGGTTGTACCCACCGCCCACGCTTTGCGGCTGGACGGAAGACCGAGTGGATGTTGGGCAAGCTGGAAACAATTTGCGCCCGTAACAGCTGGAACGATGCCGTGCCTGAATATCCGCACGACGTACCCTATGTTCAGTGGGAGTTGAGATTCTCTGTCAAGATGCTAGCCGCCGCCATAGGGCGGGCTATTGCCAAAAGGAGGAGAGCCCGCGAAACAACGTGTCAACACACGCCTGCCAGGCGGTCTCGTCCGCCAGTCAGAACGCCCCCGGCTGCGCCACCATCGGTGCAACAATCATCTTTGACAGGGCCACGGCCCGCTCCGCGCCCACGGCGCAACGACTTGCGCCCGCCGTAGTAGTACGGGATAGTAGCGGGACGACCGGATACTCCTCGGAGAGATGGTCCCTGCACTCTAACTCGTCTCTCTCTCTCTCTCTCTTTGTCTATGGACACGTAGCGCTAGCTAGCAGCACGGTGAGGATGCACAGCACCGTATCACCAGCAATCAGTAGCTAATCCTCTGCTATAAAGGGGTCGGGTCGAATAATAACACCTGTTTTTCACCCAATTTGTCGAATACTACAAAAGGTTCGCGGTCCAACCAGGCTTCACCGGGCAGATTGTGCTCGACAAAGTCGCTGGCGGAGTGATTTGTTGTCGGGTTGGTTCCGTTAAACGAACGAGTTCCCGACCCTTAAATCGGGGCGTGTCGTTGCAGGAGCGTAGGTGGCGTGCTGCTTACCCGAGACGCGCGCCTACTTCTTCCAGTTTCGTCTGCGCGACCACGGCCGTATCCAGGCACCCGCCCCTTTTGGGCGGTCAAATGATGAGAAACGTGACCGGGAACGAAAGAGCCGAGAGGCACCACGAAGGGGCCTTCCCTCCAGGTGCCTTTTAAGCACCCGCTGGAATCCGTGGGCACGCAATTGCACCGGGGGTCAGACGTTCTAACCGCAGGTGTTGCCATGTGTCATGGCATGGCAATCAGGCGAGCTCTCGGGCTGTCTTACCATCCTCTCAGCGTACACGCCGCCGCTGTAATGGTGCCGCTGTGGTTTAATTAACCAGTTGGATTCCTGTTGTTCGTAACAGTTCCAAGCTGACACTTCATCGCAGGCACAACATGCAAAAAGGCCCGGAAGAAATCGGGAGCCGCGGAGAGCTTCACTCGCAGCACCTTCAATAAGAGCCCGGACCTAAACCGTGATGTGACGTACACCACGCTGTAGAAACAACAACCATCAGGAAACGCCGACAAGGACAAGCGCGGCCCGCGAGCATCCATCTGCATCCGACCTGTTTTCTTCCCCCCCCCTCCGACCTCCTGCCCCCATCCAAAACAAAACACCCGAGTCGTTGTTTTCGGCGACCGCTTCATGGAAATGGGCATCGCGGCGCTCCCGGCGGTGCGGGGCAAGGAGAAGGAGCGGACGGCCCGGGACAAGCGGGGCAACCTGCCCAGCCTGCAGCGGCCGGTGCCGCAGCCGCCCGCGGTGCCGGTCGTCGCGACCGAGTGCCCGGACCGCGAGCGGAGCGCGGCGGGGCCGTCGGCGCCGACGGGCGGCGAGCTCTTCGTCAAGTTCGGCACGACGCCGGCGCGGGCGAGCGTCGTCCTCGACTTCGACCTGACCGTGTCGTCCGTCCACGTCTGGAGCACGCTCTCCCGGACCGGCACCGGGCGCATCAGCGCAGACCGGATCCCGTCCGACCTGCCCATCCACGACATCTTCGGCGGGCCGGCCCGCCTGCAGGAACTGCAGACCTTCTTCGAGCAGCTCACCGGCTCCGGGGCGCAGCTGATCATCCTCACCAACAACTACCGAGACGTCGTTCTGAAGTGTCTCCAGCAAGCGGCACTCGACAGGTGCGCGCCTTTCTTCTTTTCAGTATTAACAATCTTGCGGGTTGCCCGCGCAGGCTGAAAAGACGTAGGCAGCGTGTTTTGGTCGTTGATCAGAATTCCTTACCTGAATATACACAGGGGGGAAAGACGATCAACCGGCACGCACAAACAAAACGAAGCGCCTGTCTGTTTTGGTGCCAAAAAAGCACCAATGCAATCTTGCGGGTTGTCCTTCGGTGCATTGCGCAGGCTGAAAATAAGTAGGCAAGGCACTGCATTGTGTGTGTGTGTGTGTGTGTGTGTGTGTGTGTGTGTGTGTGTGTGTGTGTGTGTGTGTGTGTGTGTGTGTGTGTGTGTGTGTGTGTGTGTGTGTGTGTGTGTGTGTGTGTGTGTGTGTGTGTGTGTGTGTGTGTGCGTGGTGATCGCTTTCCCACTCGTCTCAACCCTGTGTCATGTTCAGGTTAGAAACCCCGATCAACGACCAAAACACGCGCCGTTTGGGCCATTTTCTCTACTCTCAGGGCGTCGTATGGTGCGTGAATCACCCCCAGTGCATCCCGAATGTTGCATCACTGAACATCTAAAGATGCCGGTGTCGCTTTCCCACTCGTCTCAACCCTGTGTCATGTTCAGGTTAGAAACCCCGATCAACGACCAAAACACGCGCCGTTTGGGCCATTTTCTCTACTCTCAGGGCGTCGTACGGTGCGTGGATCACCCCCAGTGCATCCCGAATGTTGCATCACTGAACATCTAAAGATGCCGGTGATCGCTTTCCCACTCGTCTCAACCCTGTGTCATGTTCAGGTTAGGAACCCCAATCAACGACCAAAACACGCGCCGTTTGGGCCATTTTCTCTACTCTCAGGGCGTCGTATGGCGCGTGGATCACCCCCAGTGCATCCCGAATGTTGCATCACTGAACATCTAAAGATGCCGGTGGCCCGTCCCTCGGCGTAGAATCGAACCAGAATGGCCCCTAAGTTCAAAATACTGTCGAACTTCTTACCTCGGGCTTATTTGGATCGGTCGCGTTGCTGCTCTTAAACTTTGCACTAGTGTGCTGCGAACAAGAAAGGTCAAGCAGCAAACCAAGCTAGACCACTCGACTGTCTGCACTACTTGTGCCGAAGAAGAGACAAATCCCGATGCTACTCCATGGGCCTGCACAATGAAGCCGCCCGAACAACACAGTTTTTCCGGAGGAAGAGCCTGTACCAAACTTGCTTGCTGGATGAAACGTGCGTCAGACATTACCGTGCTTCCCTCACGCCTCACAGGAATCTCCCCCGAGGACCTGCAGCTAGGTTTGTGGTGAGGAGCGAACACCCCAGAAAGGACCGAAAGGAAATAATATTATAGCGCCTAATTTCGACGGAGGAAGAGGGGGGAGAAACGATACAACCAACGGGTGGGTCCTATCTTTGTTGAACGTTTGGCCGGCACCAGCCCAGAGTTAGGCTTGGCAACACGCTCGCGAAGGTTCTTGACCCAAACAAACAAGGTAAATAATCGCACATGACAGGTTCATTCCAGACGTCATCGGTCGCGAGAAACCCGGCTCGAAGGGACAGATCGTCGCCGAACTTAGGGTATCCTTCAATCTTTCACCGAACACATGCTACTGTGCACCAGCCGGAGCCGGTCGTGCCGGGTTAACTGTACAGCTTGCCGAAGATGATGCCTACAGCATCCGTGGCCCTGGGCTGTTGACCTCTAAAACTCTCCGTTTGTGACATTTCCTTCCCCGCTAGTCACCACCTTGGCAATCCCTCTCAACAGGAACGGCTCAATGTAAAGTCCGGAAAGTGGGTGTTCGTGGACGACGATCCGTTCAACGTCAAGAGCGTGAACGCAGCAACCAAGGGAGAAGTCGTAACGCTCACCGTCGAAGGCGGAAGCGGCATGCAAATGCGACATTTCAAAAAGGTTGTGTCCCTCGCATCGCAGTAAAGCTTCGCCATGCAAGCAGAAGACTGCTCGTGGGCCTCTGAAGGCCACGTGTACGCAGAGGCGTCCGCGAATGAAAGCGCGGATGGTTGACCCGTGAGCTGGTCATGATCGTCGCTGGTCATTTGCCAAGGCTTGATCAAGTCCAAGGTCCGCCGTGTTGGCTTTGTCCTTTGGCCGTCCTCTCTCTCTCTCTCTCACTCACTCTCTCTCTCTTCCTGATGGTCCAAGGACGAAACGCACTCTTTGGTTCGGCTTCTGCTAGCACGCATACGTGCGAAATCTGTTGCTCTTGACCACGCCGTCTTCTCGACAAGACGGGCCGAAACCTTGGCCGGCCCATTGTGAACTCTTTCTTTCACGCGTGCTTCGTCGCATGTGTCGGGTCCAGTGGCCTTGTCGTCTCACGTGCCGCCAGAACAGTCGCCCGTTGTACAAAATCAAGGACAACATGGCTTATATTGCGAGCCTATTCTTCTCAAAAGCTGTAAATATGGCAGCAAAGTTTCATAAGACTGCTTATATGGCCCACCAACCTACTTTCGAAAGCTGCATAAATGCACATGCCGGTCGACAAGCAGTTTTCTCGACAAGGCGGGTCGACACCTTGGTCTCAGCCTACTGCGTTAGTCGCCCTCCGTCTGCATCTCTCTTCCGCGTGCTTCGTCGCATGCATGGGGAGCGACCTGCTTTTCCGCAGGAAGTTCCTTGTGCCGGGTACGACCCTATTCCGTTGAGGGCTTGTCGACCCGGCAAGAATCAAGCCCTCTGGCTCGGCTTCTGCTCTTGTAGTATGAGGTCCAGAGGTCACTTCTCTTGCGCGAATTATCACGCTGCGGGGTTTTGTTGACTGCTGCGGTCTCGCCCCGCCAGCTAACTTCTTCTCCAGCAACCAGCAGCCGATTCTAGCCGCCCGGGGGGGGGGAGTGCAACGCTCGAGTCGGAGAAAGCCGCTCTGTTCTGGCCGGGCGTCTTTCGCGGGCCTTGCGGCTGTAATTATAGGATAGGACAGCGCGCGCTGGCCCTCTCCGGTGCAGTGTATGATACTCATTTTCGGGTGCTTCCGGGAGTCATCAGGACGGTGGGAATTCAATGCGAGGCGCCAGTTATGCTCATTGCGTGGCAAGTTGAAGCACCAGCGAGGACTTGGGGGGCAGTTGCCACCTTCACCGGTCGCAAGAACCAGCACGCGATACTCTTCAAGATAACTGAAAAAGCGCCAAAAAGGGCTCACTGCATTCCAGGCGCTGGGAGTTGACCTAGAACGAGCCCTGGCTTGAAAAGACTGTCCGAACTTCTTACCTCGGGCTTATTTGGACCGGTAGCGTTGCTGCCCTCACACTTTGCACTTGCGCGCTTGCCAACAAGAAAGGTCAAGCGGAAAACAAGGCCAGCACTAGACTGCGCTACTTACTGTACAAACCCCCGAGACTACTCTGTACCGTAAAATGGCATGAGCCTCCAAATAAAGCCGCTTGAACACAACAATTTCTCGGGAGGGGAGAGCGAGTACCAAACTTGCCACAGGTTATTGGAAAGACGAAACTGGTTTGCGCTAATGCAGCAACAATGAGCCCGTTCACATGCTATCACACCTTAGTGGGCCGTTTTTCGGCCTGTTGCTGGTGGTCGCATGTGACTGTTCAGCTCTTCTTTAAAGGACACCGCCACCTATTGGTCGGGAAACATGCAAGCGGCACAGGGTTTTTGTATAAGCACCTGCTTTGTAGGAAATCCTTGAGGAGGCTGCCAGTTGCGAAATATCAAAGGAGGTAAATAGTGTGGCTCCCCACTATCGTAACAATATTCCAATCTCAAAGGAAACGTAAATGTGCTGTAGCCCACCCGCAACACAGGAAAATCTGGGTTTAGTGGCGGGCGTAAGCGTTCGAAAAAGACCCACTTTGTAGTTGTAGTGTTTCTCCCCCCCCCCTCTAACCATAGCCTTCGAAGGTAAGTACAAGGCAGCCCCTCGAGTATTTTCGTCCGCCATCTGCAGTTCGCATTTGATATTTGATGAGTCATCAGAATGCATGCTCAGACCGGAAGATTGCTCCGTTCATATGAAAGGGAACATCGTTTTTACAATTTGAGCCGGTCCGTCCCTATCTCTCGAAACTTCATCGCGTCTCCTCGCGCAAAGCCCCAACAGAGCTTGATTCAGAAATGGATTGAAGCCTGTCCCGCGTTTCCGCCGATGTCATCGTCTGCCCCTCCATACACTTTCCGACCTCACCTTCGATGAAACGACTGCGATCCTTGATTGCGTTCTCACACACCATTTGGAATTTAGACATAGGCTGATAGGCCGCGGTGTACCGTGCTACATACCGTGCTACACAGCGGCAGGCAGATGCAGCTCCAGGAGATGGAGAGGGGCGGATTGGCTTAATTGGTGTCCAGCAGTGTTACGGCGATCGGACACCTTTGCCCGCGCCGTTCTTTCATCGAATACCCCTCAGCCTTGGGCTTTCACAGAACGTACCACCCCCAAGCAGTCCCCAGTATTTTCGCGCAACGAAGCGTGATCTGACGCGACGCGTGGGTTGGTGGTCCGGCAGCAAACGAATACCTCCTATATAGTCGATGCTCGTGCAAAAGAGAGTACTCCTATGCCTTGCGTGTACGGTGCAGTGCGGTGTTGAGCACATAGCCATTTCAAGCACGTTCTTTCATCCCGCCTAACGAACCCCGGGGCTCTCGAACCTCCTGCACGGTGCAAAAATGGAGACTATAAACCCCGGTTCCCTAAGTGAACTTGCACTCTAAAAATGATATAAGTGTCTCGTTGGACTCCGTCGTTTTCGCAATCAACCCCTTTACGCACGCCGCGGCTCCATTCTTCTTGCTATTTGGGTCGTTCTTGCAGCGTGGGTTTTCCACGAGGGAGTTAGGGTCTTGCACCGACAAGCGAAACAACGGGCGATCGTCAACTGGCCAAAAGATGTTTCCCATAAGCGCCAGCTTGGAAGGAAATTCTCGACAAAGCTGCCGATAAAGAACCGAAGGGATCCCAAGTGCTGTAATTACCGAACCACGTGTTGAACGGACATGAGGTCATGCGGGTCTGACAAGCCACACCAACACAGCAGGTCAAAGTCCTGTAGTGAGAAAAAAGCCACACACGGTGGTGTAAGCGAAGAACAAGCACGGAGTCTAAGCAGCTACGTCGCGTATTTCTTGTTCTTCTGTGTACAGAGAACAAACTTCTTTTGGGTTCGGGGAGGGGAGGTTTCCTTTCTGCACAGCAGCCCACTTGTTCGGCTTCACATGACATACCGTGTGATCACGTGTTATCAAATAGAGATTGTACATGCCATTGCTATTTCCGTGGTCGTGTGTAATAGCACGTTTTTGGTTGCTTTCATTTAACTTTCTCGCGTGCGGAAACGATGCGGAAAAGAAAAGAAAATGAAAGAGACCGGCCACAAGACGACATCCTGCCACGTCTGTCGTTCAAATAAGCGAACACCTTGTATCCGGGCTAGACCAGCTGAGATTCAGCCAGTGCTGTCGGGAGTGGTCACATTTTTTCACTCAAAAAAACGCCACGCAACAACACCCCTCCCTCTTGTTCTTACCACCAATCCACCTTCAGCTTCTGCGGGCAACCGGTGACTCTGACGTACCGGCCCTTCGAAACTCAAAATGCTCCAAAAAGTGAGCCATATGCCTTTCAGAGAAATATTAGATCTCAGAATCCACATGAGTCTCAGAGACATTGTCCCCAAAACCCTAACCTGAAACGGTAACATACCCAGTTTCACTGGAGTGCCCTTTCCTGGCTAGCTAACGAGGGAATTTAACAGAAAGAGTGCCAACACTACTTCTTCCACACAGTAGTCAATTCGCTAAGTCCAACTACTTATAGAAGGCGACGGAATAAGCCGCCCAGCCGCTGCTCAACGGCTTGCTCGCTCTTGAACTCGGATTGCAACTCGCCTAGCGATTAACTCAACAAGTACTCGATATTGACGACGCAATGGCAGGCGACGACAACGTCGTTGAGTAACCTAGCCTGTGAGAAATGCATGCTAATCCATGTGGTTCATATACCTAAAAAAAAAAAAAAAATCCAGTGCTCAGCAGCTTCATCACGTGAGCAGCCCTGAGATTACCCCCTCAGGTGACACCACTGATTAACCAGGCTTCAACTGCCTATCAAAATTGGCTTGCCCACTCATGAGTGGTGAGCGAGATGCCATTCATGTGGAGTTAGTGAGCGTATATTGCGGTCTTCATGCTAGCGGCCACAGTTATTCACAGAATGTTGAAAGTGCAAAGTGCATGTGTCCGGCAGTAGGGCAGCCACGGCTTTAAGGTTTTTGCTCGTCGTCGGTCTGCTTGGAACGGTCGTCTGTCCGTGACCGTTTAAGCCTCGTCCACCGAGGTATTAGGTGAAGGAGAAGATGGACGACGACCACCCTTTTCACCCAGCTGCGCCAACTTTGCCTCGGCGTTCCTTGGTGAACCGCTTGCACCCCGCACTCGACTGCCGTCCGAATTTTCCCGAAGGGTCACCCGGAGGACTCTGAAAACTCTGCGCGCACTGTTCATCTTTAGAAGCCCATCGGCAGCGCTGATGGTGCACTCCACACAAACCCTTCTGGGGCAATAACCAGGAACACACTGGTAGGTGAGCAGCGAGACCTCCCGAAAGTGAGTGCGGCTGCTGCGGCAGCTGAACTCCACGCAGAACGCGGGGAAGGGGAACGTGTTTTCCCAACTCACATCGAAGCCCCTTCCCGACCGTAGCATCCGAGGAAGGTGCAAACATGGAGGGTGCTACGGTAGCCGTGCACGGGTCTTGGGCGCGTGCCTCGTGCAGGGCGGGTGCTTTGTGATCCGCCGCGAAGTTCTCTCCTGATGCAGTCCGGAGAGACCGGCGTCAAGTTTCGGCTCACATCAGGTTCCCTCGGGCGGCAACCCTAAGGGAGAGAGAGCGCCAGACACAATCCATCTTAAAAAGGACCACATACCACACAGACCCTTCGCAACGCGGGGAAAAGGGTCACTTTAGGCGCGCTTTCCACGCGGCGCAAAACGACGGTTGCATGTGTTGCTAGTGGCGAGTTCGAAATCTGAAGCGTAATCGGAGTCTTTGCCTGCTCGTTTTTCGCTGTGCGGCAGGCCGAGAAGCGGCAGCCGTCGTGAAGCCGATTGGGAGTTGGCGTGGGGGGGGAGAGCGCAATCTGTGCGCGATCCGTCATGGCTGGAAAGGCCAAGAGCCAGTGCCAAGTTAGAAGCATAATTGAAATAGAGTCTCAGCGCCAGTGTCGAATGCACACTAACGTCGAGTGATGTAGCAAGAGGCTTCACGGGGGGTTCTCGGTGGGTCGCGGCCGCGGGCAGTACCTCAACGCAGGTGCTTAGTACGGGATTCCCATGCGAGAAAGACACACAAAATTCCGGCTTTCAAACTCGAGACCAGAAATTGCCAAGAGCCCCCCGAAGAACACGCACTATTTCGTGCCTCGGGGACTCCACACTCGCGGACGATACATAGCGTGCCGCACCGCCCTCCAGCGGCAGCTTGACCTGGTCTTACCAAAAAGACCGATCCTTGGAGGGGAAAAGAAGAAAGAAAGAAAGTGACATCCTCCCGTACGAATACACTACTGCGTGCGCGCCGCAGAACATAAAGCGGGGTGACATTTCCGGAGTTGGGGCTTGCACTGATAACCGAAGCAACGGACGATCAGCATCAACTGACCAAGGGTGATGAAAATGATACTATGCAAAGGTTTCTTCTTCTTCGCGTCTACAGGGTATACACCTCTTTCAGGTGGGTTTCCTGTATTATTGCGCTTTCTCGTTGGCTTCGTGTATGTCTTTCATGTGCAACCGTTGTTCGGAAATGCTCCCGTCAGTACAAATGCACTACTAAGAAAAAGGAGAAGGAAAAAAAAAAAAAAAAAAAAAAAGATCTCAGCGCAACTAGCCGGTGTGTGATTAAAAGTGTTGTGAAGATGTTGCCCACTGCGCACTCGGCCGATGTGGCATTATCATGCTTACCGCGGTGGCAGAGCCGACCCCGCCTCATGCGCCGCTTGCATTATGCGAATCCGTCGTTTTTTGGTGTTGTGTTTCAAAAGAATTAAGCAATGGGCGCACCCTCGGGGCGCAAGCCCGGCGACCAACAGAGGCGCGAAGATCCGGCTAAAAATCTGGGACCGATGATAGACCTCTCAGCGCAAGGCCGCAGGCACTGACAGCTCGGCTTATGCGCACCTTGGGGCAACTCGCCCCGTGCAACCTCCACATTTGCAAGGTGCCACTCGCTTGTACCCTCTCGTGGAACTAGCTGACACAACCTAGTACTGCTGCCCACGTGGCTAAAGTGCTTGCTGGCGAATGAGAACCAACAAGCCGGGTCACGACGTTCGTTTGTGTTGTCTGAATCCTAAATGAACATATACTCAGCAGCAGGGATCCCACACACTCGTTCGGCGCGCTGCTTCGGCACGCAAAAACCTGCTGCTGTGCACTCTCGTTGCCCCCCCGGCTCGCATCCCGTGCCAAGCTGCCCACCCAAAATGGCGGTCACCCGAGAGCACCTCTTGCTCATCCATCTCTTCTTTCGACAATTTCGAAAGCAAGGGTGCGATTGCTCATTAGCGACCTCCACGGGATGACAACATGGGGCCGTGAAAACGATCTGACGCGCTCGGCTGAAGTGAGCTGAGCCAAGAAAGTATTCGATGAAGCGACTTGGTCAAGGGCCAGTATTCAAAGCATTCAGAGAGCTATTTCGAAGCAGTTTGCTTCGTAGCAAGGAAATCTAGTCGACACCAGATACTAACTCTGCCGGTGTCACGTGCAAGAAGTCGGCGCGTTTAGTGCAGTGTTGAAAAGGCAAAGCGCACGTGTAAGAAGATCTCTGGTCAGCCCGTACGGGACTTGACCAACACACCTGTACGACGCAAGCCTTACTGCGCTGAAGCCTTACGATGTCGGCGGGTTGTATTTAGGTTCGACCAAGATGCCAACAGGGTCAGCTGCTGCGGGCGTTTGCCTCGTTGAGGCCGTCCACGCATTCTAATAGAACCAGGTTGCCCTGATTGAAACGCAAAGAATCTGTGGCGATCCATTGCATCGCGGTCAGACCGGAACGAGGACGTGCATGATAGATTGTGGTCGACCGGAGTGCCGTGACACACCGGTAGTTGTGCTTTGACCATGGAAAATATCGGCAGATGTTCTAGACTGGCGGTGGACCGGCTCTCTTGTACAAGTACGTTGTATCCAATGGGAGCTGCTGACGCATGAGACTCATCAGGTCATCGAACGCATCAGTGGCATGAGTGATCTCCACGTCCAGTCAGCACTTGAGGGTCGCTTGATAAGTCCGGTCTCGACTGCGTTCGCACACTGTATTTTGCCACCGTGACCTATCCATGCATTACGCATTTGTTCTCGCATTCCGCTCCGACCTTTCCCTTGCCCCAGTCCGCTGCACCCTCTCACATTGTTTTTCTTCTTCTTTGTGAGCTTCCTCTCCCCTTCCGGTTTCTTTCTTTGTTTCAGCGTTGCTTCGTATCTTGTCCTCGATCTCCTATCCCTCGGTATGGTATTTTGATCTTGAATCATATGTTCAAAAAAAGTGGAAAGATGGAAAGACCGTTCCTGCTTCTGTTCTTTCCTGCGGGTTGATGGACGATGTACGCGGTGTCGTGTACGGCCTCAGAAGCTGGACTTAAAAAGCGTGTCACACCCGCGTTTCGGGTGTGGCGCGGGCACACCCTCCATTGACTGCACTCTTCGGGCCTAGGCTCAACCGAGCTGGCTACATGAGCCGTTGGAGGCTCGAAGATGGCCGCAGAATGCGAACCCAAGGAGAAATCACCTCCACATTGCAATTCCCTGCAGGATCACCCAAAGGGTACGAAGCCAAGCAGACCTCCCAGGGCAAGGGGAACCTGCGGCGGTGAAGGAACGAAGCTCATCCGAGTGTCCGATGAAACCACTTTGTCAAAACTACCCAACGACTGCGTCGCGCGTGTGAAATGCGGACGATAGCGTCTGTCAAGGGCATGCGTGACTCAGCCGTGTTTTAAAGGTGAGATGAGAGGCATCGGCTCACTCCGTCAAGGACCATAACACGACCATCACCCAAGGGTACCCGAAATGTCCCACCAAACAGTCGTGCCGCGTTGAGAGCTGATGGAGATGCCCCTATGACGGCACACCGTGTTTAATCATGACTTCTGTTGCGCACATCCCAATCCTCTGTCTCCAGTTGAAGTGCTGCCAAGAGCGGCGGGGCCGCCTGGGCCACCTGTCAGCCCCCCCCCCCCACACGGGTGGGAAAAATAATCGGGAAGGTGTGACTGACACTCCTTTGATCCTGTTGGTTCGGGCTGGTTCAGGAGTGCTACCTTTTTGCCGGAATATGTACTAGTCGTAGAAGCCAGCTCCACCCGAATTCTCCTGGTGTGTCGATTCGAGGGGGTCGTGCTCATCTAGCCATGCGTCTTGCTCCTATTCCCTCAGTAAACTGCAAGGAGCCGGGCAGTCCGGCCATTTTCGTCCGAGGGATAAGATGGCAGATGCTTTGGATACTCTGGGCTGACGGCGCATTCTTTCCGATTTGCAGCCCCGCTTTCTCTCGGGCGATTAACGGACTACGCCGCGGTTGGGCGATCTACAAGAACTGCCGAGCGGAAATTCGCGTGGATCACGGCTGGTGTTGCCGTTGGGTTTCGAACCAATGCAATCACTGGCCTGCCGGGCGCCGGGCAGTGCGCAAAAAAGCCGTGGCCAGAACCGCCAACGAACGAGAACACACGGTGCCCCGGCGCTCGGACCGGACATTCTGAACCCCAGCTTTCTCAGAAGAAATACTACCCTGGAGAGGATACCGCAAACAAAAACATGTAGAATGTGGGGGGCCGAAGACTACATCCCTCGAAGGAATGTACTTGGTGTCGTCATGGAAGTGCACACCAAAGAAAACAATCCGCACCCACATAGCCCTTACTTGCTCTTAAGAGAACCCATTTAACGACGGTCACACGGAGACCCTAAAATCCCGGAATCTCAAGCGAACTTTTCTTTCAAATCAACATTTTTGCCTCCCTGCCAGACCAGTTCCAAACGAAATACAGCTATTCACGCCCACCCCTACCGCACCCTCATGTATCGCCTCGCTCGCCCTACGTGCCGAGTTAGGAGCAGTCGGCTGTTCCATGCCACCAATCCGCACGTCCTCATTGATGTGAGCGTTGTGCCTTTAAAGAACGAGAACGGTGCATCCGTGTCAGCGGAAGTTGCCATCGTCCACCGGTTGATCCAGAAAAGCGGGCTGAAGCATCAGCTGCATGCTTATGGTACAAACATCGAGGGTCCGTGGGATGATGTGTTTGGCTTAGTGAAGCAAGCACACCTCACTTTGCACAACGATCACAACGTTCCGCGCATTTCGACGACTATGCGCGTCGGGACGCGCCTCGACAAGGAATCGACCATCGACAGCAAGCTGCAGAGTCTGAGAGAAAAGATTTGAAAAAAACAGTCCAAAGCACGGCGGCGTCGGGGAAGGAAAGCCCAGCGGGCGCTATCCTCCCCTTTCTTAGACTACCCATCTTCTTCGAAGACTTGCTGCCAGCATCAACCAGAGACCTGAGAGGTCGTGCTCGGCCTAAACATTAAACTAAGGTTTTCCCCCGGGGCTCCGTGTCCCGGCAAGTGCATGTTAATTTTCAAACCCCTTCCCAGCAAACCGAGAGCGCTGCGCTGCGATCAGCAGCCGCGACGTCGCGAGCTCGACACCCGAGACTTTCTTGGGTTGTGTTGCAAAGGCAAATAGCGCTAAAAAAAGACGGGAGCCGATTGGTAGAAATCCCGAGTTCAGCCGAAGAACGCTGTATTGACGCACACGTCGGGTCCTCTGGGAAGAACCGTCGTTACCTGGTCGAGGTTTCGCTCGCGACCGTTTCCTGAACAATCCTTCAATAGCCCCGCGGTTAAAAAAAGTCTGGCCTCAGTCGTGCAAGCACCACGCGCACTTCATACCCAAGAACCATCCCCCCCCCCCCCCCCCCCAAACGTCCCGAAGTATAGATTTTCCAGTCCAAAGGGGGTTTCCAGGGAACAGAAGCCTGGTTCGCTGCCGCTGAAATCCCACATTGAGTAGCTGGCCGTCGCCTGCCTGCCATTGGGCCATGGGTATAAGGGGAGACGACGAACTTCCGCGAAAGCATTCGACGAGAATGCCTTCATAAACCAAGAACGAGAGCGTGGGGTCAGATACCGTCGTAGTCCACTGCTGTAAACGATGTCTCAGAATCGAGGGAAGTCATTTCAATGATTCACATGGAGAGAAGGCCCCTTCGCATTGCGGCTTCCTTCGTTCCTGGTCACGTTCTCACCTTTTGACCGTCCAAGTAGGGCGGTTGACTGGATCCGGCCGCGCACATGGACGAATCTGACAGGCGACCTCCACTTGAGCACAACCTACCCGGCAAAGCCTGGTCCTCGAGCTAGTGGCGTGTCCGACTTAGTTGGATTTGTTCGTGCGTGCCGGTTGATCGCTTTCCTACATGTCTCCACCCTGCGTCATTCTAGCCTGCTGAAGCATTACATCGGAGGGCAACCCGCAAAATTGTTAAGGCTAAAAAGATGCACCAGAAAACGGCGTTTGAGGCTTAGCCGCCAAGCACAAACCACCCGTAGAGACGGGCTACCCACGCAGGCAAGCTTTGCCTGCGGTTGGCTGCTTTCGTTTTTTGTCCCGGACGTGCGTCCCTCTTCTCTCCTTCCCTTGTGCAGAGCGATGTCCATTGCAGATGGGTGGGGGAAAGCCCTTCCTGGGTTGTTGCACTCTGGTCTTTTCGAACCGGCCGCCCGGACGGCCTCCGCCCCTTTCGTAGCTGCCACAAACAGGAGAGAGCGGGTCGGGAGGCGGGCGAAGGAAAGGAGCAGAACTTGCACGGTAAAAAAAAAAAAAAGACAGGCGCTTCGTTTTGTTTGTGCGTGCCGGTTGATCGTTTTCCCACTTGTATTTACCCTGTGTGTATTCAGGTAAGGAATTCTGATCAACCACCAAAACACGCTGCCTACGTCTTTTTAGCCTGCACAATACATTGAAGGGCAACCCACAAGATTGTTAGTACTAAAAAGAGCCCAGTTGGTTTCGGCATTAAAAAGGACCGGTTAGGACGCTAAGAGTGAGGGAGGACGCGTATCAATAAAATGAAAATGACAAAGAGAGCGAAATAGGAATAAAATAGCCGAAGGGCGACCATCATCCTGGACCCAATCAAATTCTGGACGGGGGAGACCCTGCCTGAAGGAATCAACCACCCCGGGTGGGCTAGTCTGACACAAGTTGTCAACAGAAAAAAAAAGAAAAAAAAATGGATCAGCTACCAAGAGCCCAGCGGAAAGGCTGCGGAGTGGGCATCCTGGCTCAAGCATGAATTAAAGTCTAGCCCGATACAGTAGAGCTTCCTAACCAACCCCCCCGCCCACCGACCACACGCACCAAGCTGAACCTCACAAACAAACAAAGGTCGAAAGACACCAATCTGTACGTCCCACGGGATCGTCGGAAACACAAAAAAAAAAAAAGAAAAACATACACAAAAAGCAGCGGAGCCGACCGCAGGGCCGCACGTGAGCTCCCCGGTTGACCCGTCGGCGGCGCCAGCAGCAAACGGAAAGGGTGCCGGCAGACCCTGTCGATGCCAGGGTGAGTGAGCCGTGATCGGCACCGTCGGAATGCAGGTTTACTTATGGTTGATCTTCTTGGTTTCGGTGCTCGAAGTTGTGCTGGCGGTCGGTCTGCTGTTCAAGTTTAGTCGCGTGCATGGCGCTGTGTTCACGAGGCGAGTTCGTATGAATCCTACGGGGCATACATGTAGCGTCGTGCACGCGTACGCCTTTCCCGGGCTGATTAGTATCTCGCAGGTACTAGCGTGGACGGGTTTCATGGACGAGTGGAACGAGGGACTCATCGTGCTGCTGCTCTTCGCACCGTTTGCTCCCATCCTGTCACTTTACTGCATGCTAAAGGGGTCAAGTGCAGGGAAATCGGCGCACGCTGTTGCCACATGGGAAACGTACACGCAGTATGGCGTGGGGGATAGACTGAAGTACGTCACTGTCGGCAGCAACAAGAAGCCGTTCGAAACGGGCCACCACGTCGACGTCGTCGCAGGCCCTCCCGTGGCCGGACTCGAGGTGCTTGAAGTCCTGCCGGCGGGTTACTGCCGGCTGCTGTACCCGAAGCAGTTGTTCATCGAAGCCATTCCGGGCGGGGCGTCGGTGCACGTCGGACCGTTCGAGTCCATCACGCACATGTCGTGTCTGGCATACGACACCTTCACAGGCGACCTTCCTCCCGCATCGGAGCCCAAGAAGGGCATCTCTACGCTTGACATCTCGTGCCGATACAGCTCCCTTGCGCAGCAAATGGAATTCCGGACATCGTCCGGGATTCCATTGCCTTTGATCGAGCCGGTACCGCAAGTCGTCGTCGACGCAGCGCCATGATCGAGATGCACATTGTGCGCTTGCACAATGCCCAGGGGAGGCCTAGCCAAGCGCAATGCTGCTGATGACCACGCCTTGCGCCAGCACCGTCTTCGTCGCTACATGCACCGTGCCACTTGGAACGACTACCAGCCCCTGCGATACGGTAGGTTGGCGGTGCGACTTCGCCGCTCCATGCTTTTTACGGCCGTGTTTCGTACTAGCAATCTTGCGGGTCGCCTTCCAAACGTTTTGCGAAGGCTAGGAATGAAACACAGGCAGCGTGTCTTGGTGGCCGACCAGATTTGCCGGGGGAATGAACCTGGGTAAAAACAAAGGGGAAAAGCGATCAGCCGGCATGCACAAGCAAAACGAAGCGCCTGGTACTTTTCAGTACTCGCCACCTCAGTCGGGTCGCCCCACAATGCAACCGTGAAGGCCGATATGTAGTGGCCACGTCGACCGGCACACACGAACAAACGAGGCACCGGCTCTTCTTCATTGTTCAGTTGCTGAGTTTTGGACCGAGAATTCCCGTTCTCGGCGAACTTCTGTACTTTTAAATACTCCGCTGACTTGGTGTCCTTCTGTTCTTCGTCTAGAAATTGATGTTTACTGTGCCACGTTCCTCTTTTTCGTAATACCAACTACCGGTAATTCAAACTCGAAAGAGGCGCTAGCAGCATGTTTGGGAGGAGATTGACCTAAATGTCTTGTTCACTCACTGACAAGCTAACTTACCCCGACGTGCACACAAAAGGCGTGTGCGAAAGCGGAGCTAGACGGCTGCCTATCTCGAACGCGCATCCGGTCGGACTGGCTGTGCGTCAACTTCGCCTTCTGGACAACACCGGCAAATAGCTGCTGCTGGGCTGTTCAGTCTCTTTAAGAACAGAGTGAAAAGGGTCTTGTCAGAAAAAGCTAGCCGTAGTTAAAGTGTATATTCATGCCTACTTCCCTCATACTACCCGCCTCACAGCCTCAATGGTCAACCGGGCGAGTCGCCGTGGGCGTGCATGAGCCCGGCTCGTGCTTCTCCCAAACAAAACGAGGAACAGGTGCTAGCTGAGTTTGCGATGTGAAGTGTGCCTTCGAGAGATCCCAGCAAGAGCCTGATGATAGAGCGTCCAGGCTGAGTCTCTGTCTGCAAAAGGGAGTCAACTGAACGGGGATTCAGAAGAAGAGAGAAGGGTACCCCAAGAAAGTTACACAGACGCAGGAGAGGGATTGGGGCCGGGGAGGGAGGGTCCCGCCCGAGATAAAGGTCGAGAGACAAGCTTTGAGATTTCGTCGCGAGGTGACCCCTCGCCCGCTAAAATACCCCCTCTCAGGCCCTCACCTCCTCTCAGGCCCTCACCCCCTCTCAGGCCCTCACCTCCTCGCCATTTTTTTATGGTAACAAGCTTGCTTGTCTATATCAAAAAGTGTCGGATGGCAGCGTGCTGTGTTAAATCACTCAAAACAGGGTTTACACACGTACGCACAAACAAAGTTCCTGTTCTGGCCCTCGGCTCCGTTTGAAAAAGGTTGAGCTCTGGGCCGGTGCGGGAGCTTCCCGGCGCGGAGAAGATTGGAGATGGAGGTGTTGCGCTCAAGAGTTAAAGTGCCCGTGAGATTCCGGGATTTTAGGGTCACCGTGTGACCGTTAAAGGGTTCTCTTCGAGCAAGTAAGGGCTATGTGAGTGCGGGTTGTTACTTTTGGGGAAGGTTCGCTTGGAACTCCGGGGGTTTGGAGTCTCCCAGTGACTTTCAGCAAGAGGAACACCCGATACGCAGCGTGTTCTTGAAGGCGGTGGGTACGAAGCAGGCCTCCTTCTCGTCAATCCGTGAAACGCGATGCGATAAGACGTTCTGACCGGCATCCTGATGCGGGTGAATGGCCGAGGACTCGGAGCCGCACGGAGCCCTTTAACGGTCACACAGAGACCCTAAAATCCCGGAATCTCAAGCGCACTTTAACTCTTAAAACCCCCCCTCTACGAAGCAGGCCCCCTTCTCTTCAATCCGTGAAACGCGATGCGGTAAGACGTTCCGACCGTCCTGATGCGGGTGAAAGGCCGAGGACTCGGAGCCGCAGCCCGGGGCCGGAGATGACGGCGCGGCCGCCGACGCTCGCGCCGAAGTTTGGAAGAAGAAAGTGCTGGGTGCGAAGCGGGAGGTGGTTCGCGGCGAGAAGCTGCGCTTCATCCGGCGGCAGAAGGCGGGGTGGCTTGGTGTCGGTCACAAACAGTCCCGGACATGGCTAGCCATTACCCATAATGAAAGTGCACACCCAAAAAACTCACATAGCCCTTACTTGCTCTAAGAGAACCCATTAACGGTCACACGGAGACCCTAAAATCCCGGAATCTCAAGCGAACTTTAACTCTTAAACCCCCCCCCCCCCCCCCTACGAAGCAGGCCGAAACACGGCGCAGACGGGACCAGTGCGGTGTTGAGCACATACCCATTCCAAGCACGTTCTTGCAACCCCCCCCCCCCCCCCCCTACGAAGCAGGCCTCCTTCTCTTCAATCCGTGAAACGCGATGCGGTAAGACGTTCCGACTGGCATCCTGATGCGGGCGAATGGCCGAGGACTCGGAGCCGCAGCCCGGGGTCGGAGATGACGGCGCGCAGGCGCCCGGAGACGGCGCCAACGGTGCGGCCGCCGACGCTCGCGCCGAAGCTTGGAAGAAGAAAGTGCTGGGTGCGAAGCGGGAGGTGGTTCGCGGCGAGAAGCTGCGCTTCATCCGGCGGCAGAAGGCGGGGTGGACGTCAAAGGACGAAGGCCGCGTCCTCTTTTCGGAGGAAACGCGGCTGTGGGACACCGCCGACCGCGAGTTCCTCGACACCATCCGCAGGCTCGAGAACGAAAAGGAAGCCTACCGACAGGCCCTCGAACAAAACAACGAAGACGAGCCGGACTGTCCCGTCAAGTGGGGTTCCGCAGACACGAATCCGTGGACAGGTATGCCGATCTCACCTGTTCTCTCCTGTACGCCATCACTAACCTGCCATGCAGTAAACTAGACATATTACAGTTTACTGAGGGAATTGGCACAGCGGATTGTTCAACTTGCTTGAAAACAAATCATCAGCAGGCCGCAGTTAGTGATGAAGGATACAACAATTTGTGGATGGAACTTGGTGGGCGTTGATACGCCCAAACCATTCCTTTCATCCCGTTCGCAAGTTTGTTAGTTGTTAGCTTGAAAGTGTGAATTGGCTTCACACTTTCCCTTTGATGTCATGCGTGTTGTACCTCAGCATTTGGTGAAATCTGACCAACCAAGCAAAGGACAAGGAGAGTTCGTAATAATTCCTTCCTGTTGTCCGTGCAATTGCGATAGCTACGCGGAATGAGTATTCAGCCACAAAACTGAAGAGAAAAGCCTCCGAACTTCAAAAGGCTAGGGGAGACACAGAGAGTTGCCTGATGGGCTGTAGGGACGTGCTGCACCTGCGGGAGGAGTACGAGCACCTCAGGTCACTTCTCAAGCATAGTACCAGGAAAGACTGATCGTCGCCTACCCCCGGCACCCATGCAGAAGATGGCCAAATGACGATAGCATCATGGGCTGCAGTGCCGTGGACGCGGTTGGGCACATGGTTTCACATCAGGATTCTGCCGGTTTACAGTTCACGAAATTGTAATACAAAGCCGAGATTCGTTGCCTGAGCGACCAAAACTGGAACAGTCCTGCTAGCATCTGGGTGCACGGCAGGAAACAAGCAAACAAACATATCGGAAACATAGCAAAACAAGTGAACAAACAAACAGCGTCCCTCTACATCCCCAGACTGCGAAGCCATCCAAAACTGGACAAGCAAGCCCTGTTGCATCGGCAGTTCATGGCCGCCGTGGACAAACTGCCCCTGGACGCCCTCGTGCAGGCCGTCGTGACTGCCGTCAAGCCAGCCAGCCAGGAGATGGGCCTCGACTCCTTCGTGGCCCACAGCGACTTGAAGACAATCATGCAAACCGCCTTTTTTTCGGAGATGTCCGGCAGCGACATCGCGGCCTTCTTCGAAAAGAGCTCGCTGCCGCGCGCGAGCTTTATCACGCTCGCCGCGTTCACGAAAACGTTCCGGGAATGCCTGACGACCGAGGAGAACAGGTACCGGTGTGCGTACGGCTGTTTCAGCAGGCTCGTCTCCGGGGAGGCGATGTTCAAGTGGCGGGTGTCGCATCAAAAGGGGAAGCCGGGCGGCCGGAAGGCGCGGAAGAAGGGCGACATCAAGGGGCCGGACGTCGTCACGAGAAGCGGCGTCGCCAGCGTCGCGAACGCCGAGTATTTGGGCAGCAAGGACGACGCGCCGCACCCCAATCGGGCCCTGATGGTGGAGCGCGTCCTGGCTCTGCCGTTGGAGTCGGGGCTGCCCTTTCAGAAGGACAAGCTTGCGCTTGTTGACTTCGTAGCAGCCCTCGCAAACCCACGTCTGTTCCTCTTGTTCGCCGGTGCTGTCCTCGACACCGTGCATTCTACGGCTCCCAAACGTGATTGAGTCTCCGGAGAGAGGTGAGAGGTTTCCGATGATGGCGGGTGTCCAGCCGAAGGGCTAGGTGACGAGGAACGGCGTCGCCAGCATCAAACGAGGAGCACTTGCAGCAAAGACGATGCGCCGCACCCCAATCGGGCCCTGATGGTGGAGCGCGTCCTGGCTCTGCCGTTGGAGTCGGGGCTGCCCTTTCAGAAGGACAAGCTTGCGCTTGCTGACTTCGTAGCAGCCCTCGCAAACCCACGTCTGTTCCTCTTGTTCGCCGGTGCTGTCCTCGACACCGTGCATTCTACGGCTCCCAAACGTGATTGAGTCTCCGGAGAGAGGTGAGAGGTTTCCGATGATGGCGGGTGTCCAGCCGAAGGGCTAGGTGACGAGGAACGGCGTCGCCAGCATCAAACGAGGAGCACTTGCAGCAAAGACGATGCGCCGCACCCCAACCGAGGCCCTACGGTGAAGCACGTCCTGTCCCACCTGCTGGAGTCGGAGCTGCCCTTTTAGAAGGACAAACTCACTCGTTGAGCTCTCGCAAGCCCCGTCTGGTTCACTTGTTTCGGTACCATTCTCGAGACCGCGCACACTACAGCCTCCGCAGTTCTTGTACCTGCTAGTCTGTTGCAGAAAATCAACCGCCCGTTATTCGAGAAGGAGGCAGGCAAACTTGCTAGTGTCCGACTGCTACTTGGGGCCGGTCTGCCACCAAGTAGAAGACAGAAGGCATTCTGTCACGATCGATGGCAGCCTACTATCCTCAAATCCGCTAAATGGAGAAACCAGGTTGGAGAAAGTGCGCACAAACGGGCCGTAAGTGTTTCTTCGCACTCTTTCGCAGCGCGCGTTCCTTCGCCGTGTAAACACCCGTGAACTCGCCGCAAGTGGAGGCGGTACCTTCCGTCGAGTTTTCCAACTTCGACGGTCTGACTGTCTCGTCGTCTGTCCTTTCCGTTGCCGCTTTCCATACTGCGACCACTCTGCGCGCATCACATGTAGTGTCCCTTTGTCCCTTCGTGCATTGGCTACGCAGAAGATAGAGTCATCACCAAGCGATGTTTGCACGTCGGCGTACTTCGCGACGTTGCTGGTTTCGTCTATAAAGCCCCTTACGATGTGTACAAACTAGAAACAGACACTGAGTTAACGCTGTTGCCGACTACAGGGCACGAGAGCCATTCTCCGAAGTCGATCCTCTTCGCCCTTGGACAGGCGTCGGGAGACCTTGGATGCTTGTGAGTGTTTCACGGAAGAAAATAGAGCTTGTGAGAGCGGGCACAGTTGAGGATGAGGTCGTTTGCGGAGCAATCCATTCAGACCAAAGTTTGGACCGAGACAGCAGGCGCCTAGAAAAGAGCGAGGAAGCCGATACGCCGGTGGAACCGGTCCGTGCACCTGCACCTAACCGAGCTCTATGCATAAGACCGATCGGCACAGCAACGCTTATTGGGGGTTCATTTCCTCGTGGGTCTGGAGGGGAAAAAGAAACCTTACTTAGGAGAGCAGGGCGCTTCTCAATTTTCCACCCGCCTAACCCCCTACGATTATCGCTGGTCGTAGCTCGGCTCCTTTCGGGTTGCCTGCCGCCTTCCTCGTGTTGGCATCCAGGCGGGCCGTGGAGCTGCTGATGCGTCTTTGTGCCGCGAGCAGGGATTCGCCCGAAGAAAGACGTGTCTCGAGTTGTTGGCGGTCTGCCGGAACGCGGCGGTGAACAACGCCGCCCGTCGCGTGGCCGACGACGCACCCGGCGCATTCGGACCAGCGTGAACAGAACGCCGACACACCTGCCAAGGCGCATCTCAAACAGCGTCAACAGACTGCCGACACACCCGCCGGGGCGCAGTTGGACCAGCGTCAACAGAACGCCGACAGACCTGCCAGGCGCATTTGAACCAGCGTCAACAGACCGCCGACGCACCTGCCGGGCGCATCCTAACCAGCGTCAACCGGAACGCCGACCCACCTGCCAGGCGCATTCGAACCAGCGTGAACACACCTGCTAGGCGCATTCGAACCAGCGTGAACACACCTGCTAGGCGCATTCGAACCAGCGTGAACACACCTGCTAGGCGCATTCGAACCAGCGTGAACCGAACGCCGACCCACCTGCCAGGCGCATTCGAACCGGCGTGAACAAACCGCCGACCCACCTGCCAGGCGCATCTTAACCAGCGTCAACAGACTGCCGACATTTAGACCAGCGTCAACAGAACGCCGAAGACCGCCGACACACCTGCCAGGCGCATTCGAACCAGCGTGAACACACCTGCTAGGCGCATTTGAACCAGCGTGAACACACCTGCTAGGCGCATTCGAACCAGCGTGAACCGAACGCCGACCCACCTGCCAGGCGCATTCGAACCGGCGTGAACAAACCGCCGACCCACCTGCCAGGCGCATCTTAACCAGCGTCAACAGACTGCCGACATTTAGACCAGCGTCAACAGAACGCCGAAGACCGCCGACACACCTGCCAGGCGCATTCGAACCAGCGTGAACACACCTGCTAGGCGCATTCGAACCAGCGTGAACCGAACGCCGACCCACCTGCCAGGCGCATTCGAACCGGCGTGAACAAACCGCCGACCCACCTGCCAGGCGCATTCGAACCGGCGTGAACAAACCGCCGACCCACCTGCCAGGCGCATCTTAACCAGCGTCAACAGACTGCCGACATTTAGACCAGCGTCAACAGAACGCCGAAGACCGCCGACACACCTGCCAGGCGCATTCGAACCAGCGTGAACACACCTGCTAGGCGCATTTGAACCAGCGTGAACACACCTGCTAGGCGCATTCGAACCAGCGTGAACCGAACGCCGACCCACCCGCCAGGCGCATTCGAACCGGCGTGAACAAACCGCCGACCCACCTGCCAGGCGCATCTTAACCAGCGTCAACAGACTGCCGACATTTAGACCAGCGTCAACAGAACGCCGAAGACCGCCGACACACCTGCCAGGCGCATTTGAACCAGCGTGAACAGAACGCGATGGCGGGCCACGGGCAGGTTAACGAGGACGGGCACCTGGAACCGACTCCACAAGCCGACGAGCAGCAATCGATCCCGGAACCGGCCGACAAATCGAAGGCGACGCCGGACAACGAGCAGCCGGCGCCATCGACACCACCTTCCGCCCCCCACCACGCCGGGGGCTCCACCCCCGGCAGCCCCGCCGTCTCCTCTTTGACACAAGCGACGGCCTCCGCGTGGCAGCGACTCGCACTCGACTTCCTGCCGACGGAAGCTCTGCTCGGCCCGGTGCGGGGGGTCTGCCGGTCGTGGCGTCGCGCCGCCGACGCGCTCGCTGCGGCGCGGCGGCGCCCCGCCCGCCGCCGGCCCGCGGGCGCCGCGGTTGAGGTGCGGTTTAGCGACGGGTACCGCGAGTTTCGGTACGCCTGCGGCGCCCGGTACACAGGCGGCTGGCTCGTCGGTCGCGGCAGGTCCGGGCAGGGCACGCTGCGGCTCGGCGGGGCCGGCTGGGGGTCGACCGGAGGCCGGGATTCGAACCTGGCCGCCATCCTCCGCGCGCTCGCCCCGCTGCGCGCGTCCGACGGCGTGGCCGTGACGGTGTGTCGCGGCGAGTGGGAGGCCGACGACTTCAGATGGGGGTCGGTTGCGCTCTCGAACGGGACGGTCGTCCGCCTCGACCACACCTTCCGCCCCCCAGCGGGGGGCGGCGGCGGCGGCCCTGTTTTCGTGGTCGCCGCGTCGCACCCGGCGCCGCATGCCTCCACCGTCGTCGGCGAGTGGCGGTTCACCCGCAGCCTCGCCTTCACGGGGTGGGGACGCATCGCCGGCGGCACCCCTGCCCCCCCTGGTGCAGGCGCGGCGCGGCTGGCGGTGTTCGTGGAGGGATTCGGGGTGAGTGCGGGGTGGCTCGCGGAGGTGCCGTTGGCCGCGCCGCTGTACGCGGTTCGGCACCGGCTGTACGAAGCGCAGCTGTCCGGCGAGGTGTCGGTGGCGCTCGCCCGCTGGGTATTCCGCGTGTTCCGCGCAGACGGAGCGGCGGCATACTCCGAGCGCGACATGACCGTCGCGCAGTGCCTGCCCCCGTACCGGGGGCAGGCCCCCCTCTCCGTTTTGAGCCGCAGCTCTCCCGTCTTCGGGTGGACCGGAGCCGGCGTGTGCAACGACCGCATCCTCGCGGTCGTCTTGCAGACCGCCCCGGACCCCGCCAGCAAGCCGGCGAAGGACCCGAAGTCGCCCGTCCGCCGCTCGAGGAGATCGTCGCGCCCCGGCGGCGGCACGCCGGTGTCACCTGCAACCGGCTGCATCACGCCGCCCGCGTCGTGGGAGGCGGCGCAGGAGCCGAAGAGGCGGTGGTCGCTCAAAGCGGTCGCGCGCGCCACGCACCTCGCCCGGCCCCGAAAACACCCCCAGAAGCTGCGGACCGACCCGCCGGCCCCCGCCGGGCTGGCGGACCACCTGGCCGCGCACGACGCGCTCGCGGCGGCGGCCGCCGCGAACGCGGTGAATGCCGTTGCGTCGGAGCTCGCGCCGTTCGCCGCGGCGGCCGCCGCCGCCACGCGGCAGGCCATCGCCGCCAGCGCGGCGCGGCTGCGGGAGGACCGCGCGCTTGCCGCCGAGAGGGAGTGCTCCGAGCCGCTCGCGGCCGGCTTCCGGCCGAAGCCGGGCAACCGGCTGGTGTACCCGAGGCGCGCGCCGCTGGGCGTCGGCGTCCCCGTCGTCGGCTGCGCGAGCGCGACGCCGCTCGGCGCGACCCTGCTGCACGCCGCGTGCGAGCGCGGCGCCGCCGACGCCGCCGACGTGCTGGTCCGCCTCGGCGCCGACTGCTGCCGCCCCGACGTGTCCGGGCGGTCGCCCGTGCACGTCGCGGCGAAGCACCGGCACGGCGATGCCATCCGCGTCATGCTGCGCGCTCTCCCGCGTGAAAAAGCGTCGGCCGCCGTGCGCCAAAGGGACCACGCCGGGAGAACCCCTTTGCATCTAGCCCTGTCGTGTCACCCGAGCGCGCCGAGCTCCGCCGAGCCTGAGTGGACGGAAGAAGGGTACCCGTTCCGTGTTCACTCGATGCTCCCGCTGCCCGTCAAGCTCGCGGGCGAGCGTGACAACCTCTCGCCGGCGCCGTCGTTCAACCTCCGGCGGCGCCAGCTCAAAACGGCGCTTCTCCTCGCGTTGTACGGGGCGGATCCAGCGGCGCCCGACGCGGCCGGGGTCCGGGCGGTTGCGCTGGCGAACCGCGCCGTGCCGTGCGTGTCGCACCTCGCGAAAACCAGCGACCTCGCGAGCCTCGTCGAGGTGCTCGCGTCGGTGCGCGGCCGGCACCCGCCCGGCGCCGCGTGGCGGCAGCCGGACGCGGGCGTCCTCCGCACCTTCGCGGACCTGCGCCTGGGTGATTTACCGTGCGTCACAGGCGACCTGCCTTCCCCGCCGGCCAGCACCCGACGGAACGTGCTGCTGGCGGAGGAGCTGACAGGCGGTGCAGTGACAATGCCGCTGGCCGCGGCGCGGGTACGGGCAGCGGACGGGCGGGCCGCCGCCGACGAGCTGCGGGTGACCGTCCTGCACGAGGCGTCGGGGAGGGGCGACGCTGCGGTGGTGGCGGCGCTGTGCCGGTGCCCGTTGGTGGACGTCGACGCGCGCGACCGGGGCGGGCGCGGGCCGCTGCACTATGCGGCGCGGCGCGGGTGCGCGCGGACGGCCGCAGTGCTCGCGGCCTTCGGCGCCGACGGCGCCGCGGCCGACGCGGCCGGCAGGACCGCGCTGCAGCTGGCCGTGCGGGCGCGCCATGCCGACGCCGCCGGCGTGCTTGCACACTTGGTCGCCGCGGCACGACCGGCGGCCGCACAAGCGGCCGCCCGCGCCGCGCTGCTCGACGCGGCGTCCCTCCCGTCCATGCGCAGGAAGCAGGACACGTCCGCGGCGGTCGTCAGAACAATCTTCCCGCAGCTCTGGCACGTGTGCCGCCCGCTGCTTCCCCGCGGCGACGCCGAGCACCCGTCAAACTGCGCCCGCGATCGATTCGCGCGGCTCTACACGTCCGCCACGCAACCCAGCCACCATCCACCCCCCCTTCACCAGCAGGCAGCCACTTCAGGCCCCGTTGAGATGCTGACCCGCTCCCTACACCGGAGCATCGAGTCATCCAACGTGCCCTGGGTCGCCCGCCTCGCCCTGTCAGGCCGCAGGTCTCCCGGCGTGGCTGGTGGCTCGCGTGTGGAAGCTCCCGACGGAGCGGGGGCGGCTGAATTTCCGCTCATCCGGCTGCTCCTGACGTGCGCCGCCGACGATGGCGGCGGCCGGGCCGCCGAAGCGGAGGCCCGCCGGTTGCCGTTTTACACACAGGTCGTAGAAGCTGCGGTCAAGGCCGGCAACGCGGTCGTCGTCGACTGGGTGGCGGCGCGGGAGGACTGCCCCCTCGCGGGGGGCGACGTTGGGCCCGGTTGGGGATCGCGGTTGCTGTCGACAGCGTACGCTGTCGACAGCAAAGCGCTGTTCCAAAAGCTTGTCGACTTTGGGTTGAACCCTTGCCGCGCGACGGTTCGCGTTGCGAGCCCGCATGACGTGTTTGCGACCCGGCGCGGGAGCCGCTCGCGGGTGACGCTGGAAGTCGGACTCGGCGTGGCGGCAGCCATGGACCCATGGCGTCGCGACTGGTCCGGGTTCTTCGGCAGCCACATCGGAACGCTCTCTTCGGCGTCCTTGCGAGACGACGAAGCCGCCGACCGGTCCAACGGAAGCACCAACCAACAGCAGGGGGGCAATTCCACCGGAATGCTCTCTTCTGCGTCCCCGCAAGACGACGAATCCGCCAACCTCCGGGAGGAGTCCAATGGAAGCACCAACCAACATTGGGGCAACAGCACCGGAATGCTCTCTTCGGCGTTCCTGCAAGGCGACGGAGCCGCCAACCTCCGGGAGGGGTCCAATGGAAGCACCAACCGACAGCGGGGGGGCAGTCGCACCGGAGCGTCCCTGCGAAGCGGCGAAGCCGCCAACCCCGCGGAGAGGTGCGAAGGGAGCGGCAACCAACGGGAAAACCCGGTTCTGGCACTGTGCCTCGCGCACCGAGCCGTCTCGAAGCCGCGGTGGAAGGGGCTGTGCCGGAAGCTCGCGGAGGGCGCCCGGGAGAGCGGGGTGCTCGGCGCCTTCAGCGCGCTGGCCGAGAAGAAGGCGGCCGCGGCCCTGTGCCGCGGCCCGCCAGACTCCCCCGGCAGCAAGTGGCTTGGGCTGCGCGCGTCAGTCTTCGACGCCCGGAAGGCCGGCGACGCCGACAACACCCCGCCCCGGACCCCCCTGCACGGCCCCACAGGAGACAGCAAGTCTCCGCCGGACAACCCAGACACCTGCCCGCAGCCGCAGCCGCAGCCAAGCCCCGCTGTTCGTCGGTTGGCGGCTTCTTCTAGGCAGCTGGTGCAGCACAAGGCGCCGCCCGAGCAGGCCGACGCGGCAGTCGTCCGGGTCATGACAGCCCGCGTCCGGTTTCTGCTGGAAGGACCCGACGCCCAGGCGGCCGACAAAGACGCCGCGTCCCCGCAACGCAAGCCCGCCGCCGCCTTGCGGCTCGCGAACCCGCACAGGCACGCGCAGCCCCGCCCGCCCCGCGAGACTGTCCTGTCCTGGGCCGCCGCTGCGCTGCCGCACGCGGTACAAAGCAAGCCAACTTTCGACTTCATCCTGCACGTGCTCGCCGACCAGCCGCCGCAGGCGGAAGCGGCGTCGCCGGCTCGGTCCCTGCTCTCCGCGCTCCAGCGCCCCAGCGCGGCGGTGCTGCGGCGGAAGGCGCGCGCGCAGGCGGCTGCTCTGCCGCTCGACGAGACGCTCCTGCGCGTGATCGACGACGACGCGCTGCTCGTGTTCCCGTTCAAGCGCCACTGCGGGCTCGCCGCCGACTGCCCGCGCGGCCACCTCCCTCCCGCGCCCGCTCCCGCCGCGCCCGGCTTCACGACGGAGCTGGGGCTGGCGGGCAAGATGTGCCCGTCTCCCAAGGCGGCCTCCGCGTCTGACTCCGCCGCCGACGCGTACGCGCGGTCGGTCGCCCCGCGGCTTGTGACGTTGGTGGGGTTGGACTGGTACGCCTTCGAAAACGTGAGCCGCGTGGTGCACGAGCTGTGCAAACGCCGTGCGTTCGACGTGGCGTGCGCCGTGCTGGAGAGGGACGACCATAGCGCGCCGGCGGGCGCGTCGCTGGACGACGAGACCGGCGGGGGTGGAGTGGTGGTGCAGGCGTGGGGACGCGAGGCGGAAGGCGCCGGGTGGCTGTCGGCGATGCACCGGGCGGCGGCGTGGGGGCAGGAGCGGCTGCTTCGGCTGCTGCTGCGGGGAAACGCGGGGTTCCGGTTCGGCGAGGCCTCCGGGGCGGGCCTCACGGCGCTGCACTACGCGGCGCGGAACGGCCACGTCAAGGTCCTCGAGGCTTTCATCGCGCGCGGCGCCGACCCGTTCACTTTTGCCGCCCGCTCGGCGACGCCGCTGCACGCCGCCGCGAAGCACGGCCGCGCCGAGGCGGCGGCGGCGCTGCTCGACGCGATAAGTGGCCCGTTTGCGGCGCAAGCGAAGCGGCGGCTCATCAACCTCCGCGACGCCCAGGGCGCGACCGCGTTCTTCCACGCCGCGTCGTCCGGCACCCTGTCCTGCGTCAAGGCGCTGCTGGCGGCCGGCGCAGACCCGTGGACGCCCGCCTTCGGCGGCACCTCGCCGCTGCTGCGCGCGGCGCAGCGGAACCGGGAGCCGGTGGCGAGCTTCATCGCCGGCGGCCTCCTCCAAGGGCAGCCGCCGCCGCCGCCGGGCCTCCGGCGGGCGGCGTACGTCAACGACGCGACCGGCGAGACGCTGTTCGCGTGCGCGAGCGTGCACAATTCGGCGCGCCTCGCCGCTCTTGCCGCGGCGGTGGCCCCCGCCTGCCTGCGGCTCGCGCCGCGCGTGGAGTCGGACGAAGAAGACGAGCCTGCACCGCCGCCCGCCGCAGCGGAGCAGCCATTGCCTGCGCCCGCCGCCGCCCCCGGCGGCGGCGGGCCCGTGCAGCGTGTGGGGGGCCGGCTGGCGGAGCTGTGGGCGGCGGCGGCGCGGGCGGCCGCGGCGCGGCCGGCGGCGCTGGGCGCGCCGTTCGCCGGGCTGCGTGCGCTCGCCGCAGGCTGCGGCGTCGGGCTGCGCGGGTGCGAGCGGCGCGCCGCGGAGCCGGCGCGGCTGCCGTTCGCGTGCGATCCCAGCGTCGCAGCCGTCCTCGATGCGGGCGGGGCGTCCACCGGGCTGAGCCTCCTGGCCTCCGCCCTCGGCCGCACGGTGTCCCGCGGGTCGAAATCGGTCGGTTCCGGGTCGCAGGATGCGGCAGCCGGCCCGCCGTGCCGCGTCGTGCCCCACCGGTCGAAGTCGGCCAATCCCGAGCATTCGATGGCGTGCCTTGCGCAGGATGCAACAGGGCCTCTACGCCACACCGTGCCACACCGGTCGAAGTCGGTTAACCCCGAGCATTCGTTGACTTACTTCGCACAGGATGCGCCTTCATTGCCGTACCCTGCACAGGACGCGGCAACGGGGCCTCTGCGCCACACCTTGCCCCACCGGTCGAAGTCGGTTAATCCCGAGCATTCGATGGCAGGCCTTGCACAGGACGCGGCAACTACGACTGCGCCTCACCTCTCGAAGTCGGCGGATCCCGAGCATTCGATGGCGTACCCCGCACAGGATGCGGTAGCTGTGCCTCTGTGCCACGCCGTGCCCCACCGGTCGGAACCAGCCGACCCCGCGTCGCACCCCGCACCGGACGCCGCCGCCGGGCCCGCCGCGTTTTCCCGCATCTGCGGCCGAGCGCTGCGCCTCGGCGACCCGGGCGCCAAGGCGACGGGGCTCCGGTTTGTGCATGCGCTGCTCTCCAGGCAGCGGGGTGGGGGACCCGAGGCCGCCGCGAGTGCGACCGCTGGTGGGGTTCCGCCGCCGGACCCGCCCCTGGCCGAGTCGCCGGCTGGCGGCGGGACGAAGGTATGGAAGGCGGGCGGCGCTGATTCCGGCCCTTCTCCGCAGCGCCGGGGGAGAGGCTCGTGGGTGCCGCCGGGCGAAGCCGTTCCGGTGGGCTCGTCGCCCGCGAGCATAGCCGAGGCGCTGGGCCACCACGCCATGGCGGCGTGGCTGCGCGACAAGCGGGCCGAGCCGGAGGCGGACCCCGCTGGCGAGCTCGCGCTCGCCTTCGAAGACGACGCGGGCTGCGCGCGGCTGCGGCACGACCGGCTCGTCGAGAAGAAGGACGCCGGCACCGCGAGCCAACGGCTCGTGCCGCTGTACCACGCGCGGCTGCCGCCGCCAGCGGGACTCTCCCGGTACCTCGACTCCGCCGCCCCCCCCGCGCCCCCAAGGCCGCCGGCGAAGCCCGTCGCTGACCAGGCGTGGGCGGACGGCTACTACCCGTGCCTCCGGCGGACGTTGCGCGGCGAGGTGTTCTCCGGGGCCGAAGGGCGCCGGGGAGGCGGCGACGGCGGCGACGACCTGTACGGGCGCAGGCTCGCGGGGGACTGCTTCGGGAACAAGGCGCTGTACGCGGTCCGTCGGGGGTGCCTGCCGTTGCTGGTCGAGGCGTTCTGCAGGCTCCCCGACAAGCACCTGACGGCGGCGTCGGGGATGACGCTGCTCACATTTGCGTGCCACACGGCGGCGGAGGACATCGTCCTGTTCTTGGTCTCGCAGGGTCTACGGGTGAACCAAGGCACGCGGATCCGCCCGATTGAGTGCGAAACCCATGCGCCGCGGGAGGTGGAAGAGGATGTGAGGGGAGGAGACCCGTGGACGACGCCTGTGACGGTGGCCGCCCTGCGAGGGGACGTCGGGGTGCTGCGGGTGCTGCTGGCGGCTGGCGGGAACTGCGACCAGCGGGACGAGAACGGCAACACGCCGGTGCACTCCGCGTGCCGGAACCGCGATTACGCGTGCCTGAAGGCGCTGCTGCACGTGGGCGCCGCGGTCGAGGTGCCGAACTTCGCGGCGGAGACGCCGCTGCACGTCGCGCTCGCCCTCCGGCTCGCCAACTGCGTCAAGCTGCTGCAGTCGTGGGTCTTCGACGGCCGCCAGTCGCTGTCCGACCGCCCGCCGGCTGCGGAGGTTGCGGGAAGCCGCGTGGCGCCCATCCGAGACCTGCTGCGGTGGTACGCGGCTGCGATGGATCAGCACCAAGCCATCGACTTGCTCAACGCGCCTCCGCCCCACCGTGCTCGGTATTTCGCCAGTGTTGAAGACTCCGTCCCGTGCCTGGTATATCGAAAGATATGCCAGAACCGCGGTGACTCGCCGCAGGACGCCGTCTTGCAACAGTTGAAGTACCACACGTGGCTGGATGACGTCCGGCGGTTGGACTTGGACGGTGTTCTGCTCAGCGGGCTGCCCCGCGTGTTAGACGTGGTTTCGCGGCTCGTGAACCTGGAGGCGCTTGACCTGAGCTCCAACGGCTTGGATCCGGCGGACGTGCGGCGGCTGTGCGCGGTTGCCGGCAGGCACCCGGGCCTGCGGAGAGTGGTGCTGAACAACAACAAGAAGGTGGGGAGGAGGGGCGCCCGGCTGCTGCTCGAGCTGCTGCGGGAGAACCGCCGGATCATCGAAATCGAGTGCACGAACGCGTCGGTCGCCGCGCCGCTGCGCGACCGGCTGTACGCGGAAGGCTGCCGCAACGTCCGCGAGCAGGCGGGCGCCTTCTCAGCGGCAGCCCGGCGAGACGTGCTGGCCGACTGCTGCAACCTCCTCCCCGCCCTCAAGCACGCGAAGTCCCCGCTGCCCACCTGGCTGCCCTGAGCGTATTATTCTTGCGCTGGTCAGCCCCGTGGCCACATCTTCGCTTGTAGCCGCCCCCCGGCGGATCGCGCCAAGTAAGCAAAGGTCGAAGTTGACACAGCAGAATTGGTGTTAGCTTCGTTGGCTCGAATCCTGCATGTGTCCTCGTAGTCATTCCAGTTTGCCGTCTCACCTTTGCTGTGATCCCCTTGGACCCTGCAAGTCCGGGTGCAAGATACAACTACGCCCCCTCACGCGAGGGCACTTTTCATGCGGCAAGCATAGAAGAAGCGGATACATCACAATCTTGTGCATCGGATCGAAGTAGGTGTCTAGCTGACAGGCGGTTGAAGGGCGCTGTAGGGGATGTCACCTTTTAGACTCCATGGGATTTAGTCGGGCTGTCCACGGCCGGACGGTGCATTCTTCTTTTTGAGGACTCACGTGCCATTCTTCTTCTGTCGAAGCAACGAAGAGGGCCTCCATGTCTGGGTGTGACAATAAAAGTACGCACGTTAAAGAATCCTCTCCCTGTAACCAATAGTTCGCTCACGAGTCACGGCCTGCCACCTGTTCCCTCATCTTCCGATGTCTGCGGAGAGGTCAGCCGAAAAAGTAAAGTGACGGAAAAGTTGATTCACGCGTTTGCTGCTTCGAATAAACCCACTTCGGCACCCTCCGCCGGAATAGCGGATGTCCCAAATAAGGACGGATGTCCCAAATAAGGAGCCAACTATGTTGATGTTGACGAAGACAGGTACTGGTTGCATTTTGCGATGAACCATCATGACCAACAAGAATTTGCTGTGGGATCGTTGCTCACGTAGCACGCATGAAAGGAAGGGAAACTCGTTCAATGGTCGTTCGCGAATCCACTGAATACATGGTAACTTGCGAGATGGAAGAAAAGGTCTCACCAAGGTTGGAGAAACAACCCGGTGAAGTCACTTTGGGGGAAAGGGAGGGTGGGAAAAAATCCAACGGATAGCTAGGAGAAACAACCCACTACCTGTGTTGTTCGTACGTGCACTTCCGCACCTCCTCTGTACACAAATTCCCTCAGTGGGGTGCTGCAAGAATTTGCTGTGGGATCGTTGCTCACGTAGCACGCATGAAAGGAAGGGAAACTCGTTCAATGGTCGTTCGCGAATCCACTGAATACATGGTAACTTGCGAGATGGAAGAAAAGGTCTCACCAAGGTTGGAGAAACAACCCGGTGAAGTCACTTTCCTACCACCACACCGCCAGTGAAAAACTGCCTCACCGCGCGTGTAATGTCAGCCACGGACTGTGGTGTAAATACAGATAAAGGCACCCGCGATGGGAGATCTGCCGGATTCCCAGCGCTACGAACCCAGCGTACCGAAACGGCACATCCGAGTCCGCGAAGATGCTCGAGAGCACTGACAACGGCATTGTTCAAAACGATGCTTTTGAGGCATGCACCCTTGCGGGCCACCCCCTTAACTGTGGTATTGTCTACAACCACGTCGACCCGGCCGCCTCCCACGGAGTCGGGAACTGAGTGCACGACCAGCTCGAAAGCTTTCGCCTCGAGCTCGTTGATGTGCAGCATGGACTCAGATTCAGACCAGGAAGCACCTAGGATGCTCATCTCCCCGGTCCCTGAGTTCACGAGCACGCCACCCCACCCCTTTTTACTCGCATCAACAAACACTGTGAGCGAAGGAGGACCTGTCCGCTTTGGAATCTCCCTCGGCTTCAACACCGAGTCAATCCAATCGCGCAGGGACGCGCGCACTGAGGGAGGCACGGACAGCACATCTGAATTGAGCCTCTCTCCCCTGTTGAGGGAGTTTGTGACTCTTCTCAGGAATTTCAAAGAGAAGTAAAAACTACCGGGGAAGACACCTGCCACCGCTGAAGCGTGCAACAGGCGTCCACCGAGAGTCTCCAGCTCACCAGCCCGCATTGTCGCTGTCTGCGACAAAGAATATCGGGAGGCAATGAGGCGACGTCTTTGTTTTCGACTAACAACAACCCGATGGGCCCTGTGGTCCCAGTCAACCCCAATGAACTCGTAAGAGGACGAGGCAGAGCGAGAGTCGGATTCCTTCCATGTCAGACTACAAGCCTCAGCCGTTTGGTCCAATCGTGCTGTGGCCGCTCGGACCTGCCGCTGCGAGCCAGTGTAACGGATGTTGTCGATCCAAACATCCACTGTCACGGCGGTTTCGGCGAAGCACGGTTGAACGTATTCGGGGTGACCAGCCGCCGTCGCGGCCAGGGTGTGCATTATTTCTGGGGCACAAGAATGCCCCATGGGGAGCCTGGTTAACTCCCACCACGAGCCGTCGCTGGCGCAAAAACGGAACAAATGTCTGGCATACTCCGGCACCTCAATGGCAAAGAAGCCAGTTCTGAAGTCGCGGGTAGACCCGCAGTCCTGATGTATTGCCGGAAGGTACGCCGAGATATGTCCGAGCGGGACTTTGGCCTCGTAGCCAGAATCCTCGGCAACACGGTTGGCATCAAGCGCCCAGAGGATGAAGCGTTGTCGGAGTCCGTCATCCTTCTCCTCTACAACAGTAAACGGGACACAAACAAAAGGGCCAGGACCGCCGGCCGACCGCGCGACTCCACATTGCACGAGCTTTTCCGCGTGAGCTACCGAAAACGATGAAGGCGAGCCAAAAGATCGAGGCGACGACTGATCGGGGTTGAACGTTAAGTTCCAAACTTGGTCAAAGCGTTCGCGCGTGTCATCGTGCATCCGATCCCGAAGCTTTTCGACTTGCATCGGTCCCACCGGCGCGACGTGCAACGGAGAAGCCCGCTCACGCTCGGTTCTGGGGAGCCGGGTCGTACCCCCCCGCCGCAGCACCGAGTGCCTCATCGAGGGGTCACTCCTGGTGAACGCTTCTACAACAGATTCGAGATTCGCCCCGTCTCGAGGGCACGGGCCATGGCGATATGGTTCCCCCCGTACCGGATTGTTACATCCGACAGCGCTGTGCCGCTTCTTTCTTCGTGCTTCGATATTCGGTCGACGAGATAAGGCGGAACGGGGTCGGCCAGGCCACTGACCATTCTGTCCAGAATGTGCGTGACCGCCCCGCGTTTGATGGAGTGGGCGGTGAATCCTGTCATCGTTGGAGTGTTGCCCCACATCCTGTCCAAGGCAGATGTTGTCACTTTCGTCAACGGGTTGAATGGGGCAAGGTTCCGAAAGAGTGCCGCGATCTCGTCTGTGAGGGAGCCGAGAAGAACCACGTACCTCGATGCTCGGAACGGGTTTTTCTTCCTGCCCTTTGGCGTCTGAAACCAGTCGATGATTATCTCCTGTGTTTCCACCAACAAGAACTGCTCCGACGAAAGGCTCGCCGCCTCGGCCCACCGAGCCGCCGACTTCCATGCTACCAGAAGGGCCAAACGCATTTCTGGGGTTTGTCGTGAAGCCCACGTCAACAGCCTCTCTCTGTCCATCGGGAGCGCCTGGTTTTCCGGAACTGACGCCCCCGCCCCACGTAGTGCAGCAGCCATCGTCCGGAGCGGCTGGTTGGTCAGGCCCATCGCCCCGAACGAAGCGGACAGGGCCTTCGAGTAACCCAGAAGACCCTGTGGTCGAACTCCCGTCGCTGCCACGAAGAGGCAAGCCGAATCGGCATTCATCGGGAGCCCTCTGGCAGACGTCCAAGTTTGCAACCGGCGCCAGAGGTTTCGTCGCTCTTTCAGCGTCGAGTGCGCCCACATCTTCTCCACATGGCCTACAAGCCGAGAACATGCCTCCGCCACCGTGATTGAAGCCTCCTGTGTCGTACCAGTACGGCGTGTGCCTCCAAGCGCCTCCTTCGCCACCAGCTGATGTACCGCCTGCCCAATTTGGGTGTTGGGAAGTTCCGTCGGAGTCGAAATGGGAAGGGTCCCCGAGAGCCTGTGACGGAATGGGGAAGCGACTAGCTGAGGTCGAGATTGCATTTGGAACAATGGGGGAGAACGCCGCGGTACCGCAACTCTTGGAGTGAACTGCATGAAGATCGGGGGAGCTGTTGACGATGGGTGGGGAGGATTTGCTACTGGCACAATTACGAAAGGCCGGGGGTCGGCCAGTCATTTGCCCCCGGCCTTTGCGTTTCCCGTCCGCGGCTTGAACGACATCTTCTTGCCACCGCTCTTCTCCTTCTTCGCGTCCAACACCGCTTCGGCCTTGTCCAGTGGGTCGGTCGCCTGGGCCCCGATCTGGCGCATGATGTCACGCCGGCTGTGGCCCTTCTCGACATACAGCCGCTGCATCCGCACGGCTGTGAGGAGATCGTTCCCAAGCCGTAGCTGATCGGGGCACTCCATCCAGCCGGCGGTGACGGAGACAGACATGATCCAACTTCTTAACATGTTGAAATTGGTCTCGAGTAACTCCCCACCGGCTAGGTGCGTTCGGCCGCACACATACGCGATCTCGAGGTCACGTACAAGCCCATCAGGATCGGAGGAGATCAAGTCAGCTAGCGCCTGAACCTCTTTTACCTCCTTCGGAAAAACCCGTGGAGTCACGACATCCGGTTGCTCGCCCGAAACCGGGGCACCACCAGTCGCTTTCGAGCCCTTAAGACCCTGAACATCCGTCTGAAGTTTCTGAAGCAGCAGAACCATCTGGGCTTGCTGTTGCTGCTGCAGCTGCAATTGCTGTTGCTGTTGCTCAAACAGACTTCGCCACTGGGAGTCGACCGGCACCGCGTCGGCGGACGAAGAGGAAGACGGGACATGAACCGGCAACGGATGTGAAAACGACGGGGGGTGAACCGGAACTGGCGGCCGAACATAGTTCGTGAAGCCGTGTTTCAGCATCGCCTGCTGCAACAGATCAGGCTTTTCCTTCTCCCCGTTAATCAACAACAGCAGCAGCTTACCCATGTCTAGGGGAGCCAATGCCGGATGCGGCGCCTTCAGAAATTCCACGGCGACACGGCGCACCCCTTCGACTGTCCCTTCATGACATGCACCAAAGTTTTGCGTGCACCACCTCGTCATCTCGTCGGTTCGTCCACACAACTTCGCGCCAGCTTCTTTGCCAACTACCTCAAACCACGCATCCCGCAAAGCTGCAGGAAATCGCTGCTCAAATTTCTCCTGGTCGGGCAAAGGAGACGACATGGCAATTTCTTAAATTAAAAATCCAACGGATAGCTAGGAGAAACAACCCACTACCTGTGTTGTTCGTACGTGCACTTCCGCACCTCCTCTGTACACAAATTCCCTCAGTGGGGTGCTGCAACAAGGTCTTGCCGTCGGCGACCGCCGCCGGCGGGACCGCGGTCGGAAGCCGGCCGTCGCCGGCCTCGCACACGGGGCAGCCCTACCTCCCTCGCGGGGAAGCGGCGGCGGGCACCAGGACGGTGATGCGGGTGGTGGTGGTAGTGGTGGGGGGCAAGAGTGAAGTTTGTGCGCCTTCGGCGAGGGAACGCAGCACACTGCGAATCCTGACGCGAGCATGTCAGACTGAGTGTCATGAAAGCCAGACCCACTGCCATGGGATCCGTACGCAGAACTGACTCCCAGCGCAAGAATTCTCCGTCGGCTACTCACTCCTGCATTAGGAAAATGCTGCTACTGCAAGTTTCACTGGAAACATACAGAAAAGGGGGAAAAACAAGGGTCTAAGGTACGATGGGGTAGCCTCCCGAGATAGCCACCATGTGTGAGAGAATAGGCTATCCCAGGAGGTCACGGGGGGACGGAGGGTGGGAACCCCAAATCTCCCGGACCTCGCCACCAAAGTGGCGGAAACAAAGCTAGTGAAAACCCTCGCGCGAGGGTAACAGGGGCCGCACGGCCTCGAATACAAACTGCAGGGAGGTTGGTGGGAGGAAAAAGGTTTTCCCCGCCAGCCAGCCCAAAGGAACCTGAGTTCGTTCGTAATGCCTTGTGGAATTCCCTCGATGAATCGCAAGACCTGCTGGAGTTGCCATCGGCTCCAGGGGGGTTGCATTCTCGATACTAGTGAAAGTAGCCACTCCGTACTAGTGCCTTCTGAACAGCAGTAAACAGACACTCAAACACCCTAGTTCCGCATGTTTTGAAATGGGCCCAGGTGATGACACCAAACCTCCCACCAAACGTGTTCACTGACAGCTTAGATGTCATCCAATTTGCTTCGACGTCGAACCCGAAAATAAGAAGAAAAACTTACAAAGGGGGCGAGGGATCGCGCCGATGGCTCTTTGAAAGAAGGGAAGCCCGCGACAAAAGGAAAGAAGCCGCCGCCCCGAACCCGAGTTGCCCAGCGCACACCGGAGGATTTGCATGCGCCGCGGTCCAGGTACGGCGAGGATGGCTTTGGCGGCGACCGCCCGAAAACGGCTGTGCCACTCGGCGGCGCGCGATGCGTGCGCAGGCGTGGCTGAGTCCATGAAGGACATGGCGCTGCGGCGGATGGAGATTAAGAGGAAGCTGGCGGAAAGGGAAGCCATCGTGCTGCGGAAAGTCACCTCGCACGTGGAGCTGTCCCCCATGCTAACGCCGCGCGGGGCTCCTGGGGGCCCCGCAGCAGGTTCCCGAGTGGTGCAGACACCGGAATCCGATGCCGAGAGAAAATCCGAGATCGAACGAAGGCGGACGCTACGCCTACGCCGAGAAAACCCTCCGCCGCCGACGGAGGCCGAAATAATCACGCAGCGAGAGGTGGGTGACGAGGAAGACCACATGGTCGCCCAAGCACTCGCCTCTGAGTTCAAGCAATGCTTCGTGAGAGACGCTGCCGGAAAGCGCGCGAAAAAGGATGAAGTCAACACGCGCGCCCTGCTGCCTTTCATCGCGGAGCAGAGGTCTGCCGGCAAAAAGGTCGGGCGTGTCACGTACTCGAAGGCTATCAATGCGTGCGTCTCGTCGCTGTCTCTGCAGGAAGCCCAGCGCATCTACGATGACATGGTTCGCAACAACGTGAAGCCAACGCTCCAAACCCTCAACAGCCTGATGATCATCAGTGCCCGGACCCAGCACATCGAAGAGCTGTGGGACTTTTACAAGGAGATGACGAAGTTCGGGCTCAAAGGTACGCCTTCTCCGAGTGCCCGTTTCCTTTCTTCGCAGGACCGCTGTGCTGACGGGAACAAGGTTCGCACGCCGATGCTTTTTGTTGTGCGCACGGGTGTAGTTCCTATTTGATAGTTAGAACACGATACGCTGCCAACCGTCTTGATGTCACAGGGTACATACAAGCGGGAAAACGATCAACCGGCACGCACAAACAAAACGAAGCGCCTGTCTTTTTCGTAGTAACAATGCTTTGTAAGCACGAAAGAGAACGCTGGCAGCGTGTTTGGGGGGAAGATTACGATAACCCATCATCATTCACCAGCAGGCGAATCCTCCCCCGGCACGTACAAACAAGCACACTCCTTTTCTTTTTCCCGTGCACCACAGAATTGGGGCTTCCAAACAGGCAACGTCGTCACGTACTCGGCGCTGCTGGGCGGCGTTGGGAAGCAGTTCCCCGAAGAAACCGCGCGGGTGTGGTCCGCCATGCTGGCGGACGGGATCCGGCCAGACATATCGCTGTACGGCACCTACGTCCGCTTCTCCCCGACGTTCCGAACGGCGCGCGAGCGCTTTGCCGAGGCGATGGAAAACCCCGGCGTGCAGGCCAAGCCCGAGCACCAAGTCACGCTCATCGGCGCGCTGATCCGCATAGCTGGGCGGGCTCGGCAGCTCGAAGCCGCCGTCGAGGTATTCAACACAATCCCCGAGAAAGGCCTGACAGCCGGCGTTGAACAGTGGACGTGCCTCCTCTCCGCTTTCGCGGACGCCGGCGACGTGAACGGCAGCCTCGATGTCATGAAGCGCATGGCGAGCGCGAACGTCGAACCCAACCACATCACGTACGCAGCGGTCCTCACCGCGTGCGCGAAGGCGACGCCGCCGGACGTTGACATTGCCTCTGAGGTATTCGGTAGGGTCACGAAGGACCCAAAGGTGGCGGCGTCCGACGTGCTGTGGATCGCGATGCTGCGCGTCTTCGTCGCCGGGAAGCGCGTGCAAGCCGCGGAGCAGCTGGCCTCCGAAATGAAGCGCCGGCGGCTGGCCCTGTCGAAGGTCGACTTTTTTCTCCAACAAGTCGGTTCCACGTATCGCGTCATCAACCCGAAGCCGCGCCAGCACAAAACTCCGCCGCCACCGCCGCAAGCCCGCACAGGGGGGGCATAGCGTAGCGAAATCGCGAAGATTGGACGTCTCCACCAGAGGATCGACGACCCGGACAAAGGGGACAACAAATTATGTTGTACGCATTCTCGGACGCAACTCGACTGGCAGCCGAAAGGAAGAGGAGTGATAGCAGATCAGAAGCCCAAGCGAAAGCCAGCGACGCCGCATCGTAAGGACGTTCTTGCCCTCAAACCCGCGTTAGGAGCATGGGACCGGCGTTAACACCCAGCCGAAGATTGGACGTCTCCACCAGAGGATCGACGACCCGGACAAAGGGGACAACAAATTATGTTGTACGCAGTCTCGGACGCAACTCGACAGCTGGCAGCCGAAAGGAAGAGGAGTGATAGCAGATCATTCGAGCTTGTGTTGCACAACACATCCTCGACTGAACATCAACAGCACCGACCCCCTCTCCCCTTTCGTGAACGAATTCATTGTTTTGATCTGTTTTTGCGAAGAGCTGCTGTTTCAGAATTGCTTGATGCCCGCAGTCGTATCCTCTTTCTCCCGCGGGGGGTTTGGCCGTAATTGCCCGACCCTCTATCCTTTGGGCAGAACCGCAGACGATCCCCAACGTTCTTACAAACCGGGCTGTTTGCAGCGCCCGTGGCCATTCGCCGGTCCTCTCGACCAGATTCAACAGCTCCGCGAGGGCGTCTAACATTGGGTCAGGCAGCGCCTTCAGCTCCGCCTTTCTCCACCCGTCTACTCACGCCCCTTTGGCACTTCGTGCTTCGTTGTTATTGAACGACGTCCACGAGTACCACGCCTCACACGCTCGGTCTGTGCCCGAATTTGCACGAGTTAGCAACCTCAGGGGCGCTTCAAGAATTCGGCACATGCCTGGGGGAGGGTCCGGAACCTCTTCCCACTTCTACGTTGTGTGTTCTTTCTTCACCGCTATCGTCTTGCCGTGTGGAGAGAGAACACAACGTAGGTACGCACGAAGGTCCCCCACCGCCAGGTGGTCTGCTGTGCTGCAGGGCAAGGGTCCAAGGACGTCTACCCGTCCACATACACGTGTTGGTGTTGGCATCACTGGGGACCGGGGAATGGAGGAGTCCAGCTCTCCGCCCTTCCCTCCCAGAAGAAAAGGCGCGATCCCGCCCCGCTCTCAGACCCCATCCGTTCATCACCCGCGGTTGAAGCCGCGTAAACGTGATTCTCGTTTCTCCCGTTTCCACTGTCCTCGAAGTGCACGGCAGCGCCAGTAGTCACACCAATGTAGACGGTAAGCGAACTCCACGTTCGCTTTTGTTCGCTTCGGGATTCACTCAGAATGTCGAAGCGAACCAAGCAAATAAAGGCGAGAATGAAAGCGAGATAAAGCGAATCTGCACGTTTTTTTCTTTTGCATGAGCGCCAGCCGGAAGGCTCTAGAGCTGCGCCTCAGGTATTTGCTTCGCAAGCCAGCGGTTGTGACCTGCCGATAGCGAGAGCTTCATATAATACACCGTATTCCAGGCCTTCTAACTTTAAATTATCAACATGGCTGACCACTCCGAGAAGAAGATCAAGGCCGTCGTGAAGGAGGGCGGTAAGAAGGGCCAGGATCTCACGGGAATGGCCGAGATGGGCTCGCTGTTCCAGCAGGCAAACCTCACCGAGCCGGAGGGCAAGATGGACCTGTTGGAGATGGCGCTCGAGGCGATGAACAAGGAGGTGGACCCCGAGGGCGAGGAGAGGAAGGGAGGTGCCGCCGGCGTCGCGAAGATCCTTCTGTCCGGCAACGACGACATGTTCTGCGCCATCGTGCACGTGCCGGAGCAGTTCACCGTCGCCGAGAAGAACGAGCGACAGTACGCCGTCAGCGCCGAGGAATGGGCCAAGGCCGCGTTCACGACCCTGCCGGGTGACGGCCAGGGTGCTGAGTACCTGACGTCGTCTCCGACGCTCGTCAAGATTGTGTACAAGAAGGACGCTGAGAAGGGACGCTACCCGGGCAAGGCCAAGGACAACGTGTCTGGTGCGTCGTTCGCCTTCCTGCGAAGCAAGAGCCTTGTCCTCGACGACGACAGCGACGACGAAATGATCTTCGGTGACGACGACATGCCGGGAATGTAAACGGTCCTGACAAACACCACCGCCCCTATCACTCCGGCCTGCTGACTCCTTGCCAATAAAAATGCAGCCACCCTCTAACACTGCCTCCAACCTGACGCACCAGACTGTTCGCAACCAGCTCAGAAACTAACTCTGCGGTGTTGCCTCAGATCCTAATATATCATCTTGTATCAGCCGTCCTATACAGTGCAGTGAAGTGGATGAAGACGCACCTCAAGCGACATGCTCGTCGCCCCAGGGAATGCACAAAAACGACAGGCGCAGGTTTACAGTGTATCGGGACGACCGCACTGCCTGCATACAAACCGCGTGCAAAAAAGCCACTTCACGGCTACTCGCGCCGAAAGGGCCCGTGTTCAAAAGAACTTCCCGAGGACGATCGTCACGGCCGGTCGCCTCTGTTTTGCCGACCGAGTCCACCCACCACGACATCAAAGAAGAATACTCAGGGGTGGTGGTGGCGGCGCGCGATTGCACCCGCCGCTTCCCTCGGAGTCCCTCTCGCTTCTTCGTTTCCTTTTCGGGTTCTCCTTTTCCCCGGCAGGGTTGACCTCTTTCCGCAACTTCGCCTGCCATCCGGTGACCGTAGCACTCGTTAGCCCTCGTTCAGCTGCATCCATTTGCATCGTGCAAGCGCATCGCAAGAAGGCCGTTAGGTGAGGAGTCGAGATTGCTTTCGGGAAGTGACCGCATCCTGGCAAAGACCGCAAAATACCGCTTCCAGCACGACCGCAGGCGTGTCCTCTCTGTCAACAGGCACCGTGGTCTTAACCGCTGGGTTGAGATGGATCCAATTGACAAGATGAGAACCAATGCTTGCAAATTATGGCTGCTGTGTGTGGTTGATGCAGGTCAGTCGGCGAAAACCAACGCTTGCAATATACAGCTGCTGTGTGTGGCTGATGCAGGTTAGTCGGATAGCACACGATTGCAATATACAGCTGCTGTGTGTGGTTTTTGCAGGTCAGTCGAATGATAGCACTCGACTTCAAGTCGGACTACCGTGGCAGGTAGCGGGGGTTTAGGGTTCGATTCTGGAGAGGGAGCCTGAGAGACAGCTGCCCTATCTAAGGATGGCAGTAAGCATCTACTAAATTTATGCCGTTCAATACGGGCCTGCTCCGCAAACATTCCAAACATCCACCGTCCGGTAGCGACTCAGACACTCGCATCCATGTCAGACCGCATGGCAGAGTCAACTAGCGAGCTCTTCTTTAGTTCTCTGTGCGACAATTTGTTGTCGAGCATTTGGCGTAGTCGAATACCACCGTCACAAAAGAGAAAAAAAAACCGCACAAAAAAAGAAAGACATCAACATGGCTGACCACTCCGAGAAGAAGATCAAGGCCGTCGTGAAGGAGGGCGGTAAGAAGGGCCAGGATCTCACGGGAATGGCCGAGATGGGCTCGCTGTTCCAGCAGGCAAACCTCACCGAGCCGGAGGGCAAGATGGACCTGTTGGAGATGGCGCTCGAGGCGATGAACAAGGAGGTGGACCCCGAGGGCGAGGAGAGGAAGGGAGGTGCCGCCGGCGTCGCGAAGATCCTTCTGTCCGGCAACGACGACATGTTCTGCGCCATCGTGCACGTGCCGGAGCAGTTCACCGTCGCCGAGAAGAACGAGCGACAGTACGCCGTCAGCGCCGAGGAATGGGCCAAGGCCGCGTTCACGACCCTGCCGGGTGACGGCCAGGGTGCTGAGTACCTGACGTCGTCTCCGACGCTCGTCAAGATTGTGTACAAGAAGGACGCTGAGAAGGGACGCTACCCGGGCAAGGCCAAGGACAACGTGTCTGGTGCGTCGTTCGCCTTCCTGCGAAGCAAGAGCCTCGTCCTCGACGACGACAGCGACGACGAAATGATCTTCGGTGACGACGACATGCCGGGAATGTAGGCCTCACATCCCGCGCAACGGAACACTCGGGCGCCGGCGCAGCGCTAGGCCCATTTGAAGCCAGCGCCCAGCTGTTCCAGTCATCCTCTCTTTAGCCTCCGTTTCCCTTGTCATTTATCACGCGCTCGCTCGCCAGTTAAGCAATGCGTGCGAGCCCGCGCTGATGCGTCCCTCGGCCCGCCAGCACCACTGTTTCTTTTGAACAGCATCCGCACTCCCAGGAACGTATCCTGTCCTCGGCGCCTTTTTTTTGATCTTTACCTTGCCACTTCTTCTCCCTTTAAACTCAGGGCGGCTCATATGGTCGGCGAAGGAAGCGCAACTGCGAGAGTATAGTTCAAAAACACAAAGGAAGCGACCGTAAACCTCAACAGTCAGAGCTGTGTGTTGCCATTCAAGAGGAGCGCTCGTTGTTGCGACTAGTATATTCCATATTGAGCGGTCCATCCCCTCTTGATAGGCCGTGATAGACCGAAGAATACAGCACCGTGCAATTCGATGCAGCTCTAGGGATGGGCCTGATAGACCGTGGTGGACCGTGATTCACTGTGATAAACAGCGGCAGGCACTTCGATGCAGTTTCAAGACCGGCTCACATATGCAGTTCGTGGCTGAGATCGGCAAAGTAGGAAGAAGCGTTTCCCGTTCTGCAATTGACCACCAACAACAACGAAGACAGGAAGACAGGCAGTCGCTGAGTCTCAGTGTTCTGCCGCGTCTCTTTAAATTGACGTTTGTTGGTCTTTGGACAGCCTCTCCTTCTACTTCCGGGGCTTCGGGCTGTTGTCCACCCTGTCCCTTTTTCTCCAATCCGTTGGCTCCAACCCACCTCCCGAATTAGTCCCGGTCCTGCTGCTGTTCCTTCGGCAGCTGCTGCTCCATTGTCCAGGCACTCGGAGTCCGACAGCTGCAGCCGTGATACCCTGTGTTGTGGAGGTGATTCCTGCGGACGGTGGGTGTGCAGTTTACGGCTGCTGCTGATTTCACTTACGCAGTCGTGAAGGAAGCTGTGTCCACCGTCGTGCAACCGGTGAGTGCAACCGGTGTGTGTGCAACCGGTGTGAGTGCAACCGGTGTGTGTGCAACCGGGTGTGTGCAACCGGTGTGGTGTGTGTGCAACCGGTGTGTGTGCAACCGGTGTGTGTGCAACCGGTGTGTGTGCAACCGGTGTGTGTGCAACCGGTGTGTGTGCAACCGGTGTGTGTGCAACCGGTGTGTGTGCAACCGGTGTGTGTGTGCAACCGGTGTGTGTGCAACCGGTGTGTGTGTGCAACCGGGTGTGTGCAACCGGTGTGTGTGTGCAACCGGTGTGTGTGCAACCGGTGTGTGTGCAACCGGGTGTGTGCAACCGGTGTGTGTGCAACCGTGTGTGTGTGCAACCGGTGTGTGTGCAACCGGGTGTGCGCAACCGGGTGTGTGCAACCGGTGTGTGTGCAACCGGTGTGTGTGTGCAACCGGTGTGTGTGCAACCGGTGTGTGTGTGCAACCGGTGTGAGTGCAACCGGTGTGTGCAACCGGTGTGTGTGCAACCGTGTGTGTGTGTGCAACCGGTGTGTGTGCAACCGGTGTGTGTGTGCAACCGGTGTGTGTGCAACCGGTGTGTGTGCAACCGGGTGTGTGCAACCGGTGTGTGTGCAACCGGTGTGTGTGCAACCGGTGTGTGTGCAACCGGTGTGTGTGCAACCGGGTGTGCGCAACCGGGTGTGTGCAACCGGTGTGTGTGCAACCGGTGTGTGTGCAACCGGTGTGTGTGCAACCGGTGTGTGTGCAACCGGTGTGTGTGTGCAACCGGGTGTGTGCAACCGGTGTGTGTGCAACCGGTGTGTGTGCAACCGGTGTGTGTGCAACCGG